>CAUYSK010052388.1:0-44473 GCA_963575035.1 Avahi laniger
TGTTAGATTGTTTATTTGAAGCTTTTCTATTTTTTTTTTAATGTAGGCACTTACTGCTATAAACTTTCCTCTATTATTGCTTTTGCTGTATCTCATATATTTTGACATGTTATGTTTTCATTTTCATTTGTTTCAAGAAATGTTTTTATTTCCTTCTTACTTTCTTCATTAATCGAATGTTTACTCTGGAGCACATTGTTCAATCTCCACGTACTTGTACAGTTTTCAAAGTTCCACTTGTTACCAATTTCTAGTTTTATTCCACTGTGGGCTGAGAAGATACTTGGTATGATGTCAATATATACTTTTTAGAGATCTGTCACCCAGGCTGAAGTGCAGTGGTGTGATCATATCTTGCTGCAGCCTCAAACTCCTGGGCTCAAGGGATCCACTTGCTCAGACTCCCAAGTAGCTGGGACTACAGGTGCATGCCATCATGTCTGGTTAATTTTTTATCTTTTTGTAAAGACAGAGTCTTGCTATGTTGCCCAGGCTGGTCTCAAACTCTTGGCCTTAAGCAATCCTCCCGCCTTGGCCTCCCAAAGTGCTAGCATTGCAGGCATGAGCCACCGTACCTGGCCTGATTTCAATTTATAAAAATTTGTCGAGACTGTTTGTGGCCTGACATAGGGTTGGTCTATCCTGGAGAATGATCTGTGTGCTGATGAGAAGAATGTGAATTCTGCACGTGTTGGATAAAGTGTTCTGCAGATGTCTGTTAGGTTTGCTTGCTCTAAAGTGCAGTTTAAATCCAATGTTTCTTTGTTAATTTTCTGTCTAGATGATCTGTCTAATGCTAAAACAGGATGTTGAAGTCCTCAACTGTTATAGTACTGGAGTCTCTCTCTCCCGTAGATCCCATGCTGTGCCGCGCAGCCCTCGAGGGGATGGGAGGGGATGTCGGCGGGGCTCCAGGGATGTGGGGACGCAGGGGCTGTGCGGGGTTTCAAGGCAGGATGCAGTCCAGCGGGGGCTGGGCTCTGAAGATGGCACCATGATGCTGCAGTTGCTTAAAACTCTGGGGCTGGGGGTGGGACATGGCAGGAACCCCTTCTCTGGAGCAGAGCGGTCAAACGGTCTCTAGACAGCTCCCTGTGCTAGTCTCGGGGTCCCTGAGGGATGAGGGGCTTTCCCATGGCTAGGGGTGCAGGAGTCCATGGTGGGAATGGGGCCCACTGGAGATTCCTCACTCACCGTTTCCCCACGCTGGGGAGACTCTCCAGGCTCCTGGCCAGGCCTGGCCGAGCGGCCGCCTCACTTGTCCCTCCTTCCGTGCCCTGGGTGTTTCCTGTCACATCTCTGTTGAAATCCAGGGCTCTCTCTCGGATGCTCTATTCACAGTGTGACTATCTACTTGCTGTGGTGGTCCTTCTTTGTGGGGAGGGTGAGCACCAGATGCCCGTAGTCACCATCCTGAGCCTCCGTCTCTCCTTGCGGTTGATTTGCCCTTTCCCTAATGAACTGATGGCGTCGAGCGTCTGTATGTCTTCTCTGGTGAGGTGTTTATTCACTTTTGTCTTTGTGGATTTTTTAATTAATTGGGCTTCTAATTATCAACGAGTTGTAAGAGTTCTTTATATATTATTGATACAAATCCTTTATCAAATATACGCTTTGCAAATATTTTCTTCCCATCTGTGTTTTTTCATTTTCTTAATGTTATCTTTCGAAGCACAAATTTTTAAAATTTTGATAAGCTCAAATTTTCTCTCTCTCTCTCTTTTATTAATGGATTGTGTTTTTGATGATGTGTCTAAGAACTCTGTCTAACCCAAAGTTCAATTTCTTTTGCCAAGTTTTTTTCTAGAAGTTTTCTAGTTTTAGTTTATATATTTAAATTTATGATCCATTTTGAATTGATTTTTGTTTTTGCTATGAGGTAAGGGTCTAAATTAATCTTTTTGCATATGGATGTCCAATTGTTCCAGTATCATTGGATGAAAAGACTATTATTTCCCTATCGAATTTTCTTGGCCCCTTTGAAAAAATCAGTTGCTCATAAATGTAACAATGAATTCTCACTTCTGAGCCACCAGCCCCATCCTATGCCAGTAACACCTTGTCATGACTATTCTGAGTCCTTTCCATCTCCATATGAATTTTAGGAACAGCTAGTCAATTTCTACAAAAAAACCTCTTACTATTTTGATAGGAATTACGTTACATGTATAGACCAATTTGGGAAAAACTGTCATCTCGACAATAAGTCTGCAATCCATGTGCATCTCTCCATTTCTTTAAATTTTCTTTAAATTTTATCAGTAATGTTTTATAGTTTCAGTGTATAATCCTTACTTTTTTAAAAATTAAATTCAGTCCTAAATGTTTTATTCTTTTTGATGTTATTGTGAGTAGGATTTTTTAAGTTCCATTTTCCAGATTATTTGTTGTTGGTATACAGAAGTATAATTAGTTTTTGTATGTTAATCTTGTATCTTATGACCTTGCTGACCTCATTTATTAGTTGTAGGAGTGTGTGTGCATGTGTGTTACTACTTAGGCCTTCTACTCAGTTAATGTATTTGCTAATTTTTCTTGTGATTTTTTTTCTTTGACCTTTTATGTTATTGTGAAGTGTGATGTCTAATTTCCAAGTATTTAGGATTTCTCACATTTCTCTCTGTTGCTGATTTCTAATTGAATTCTCTTGTGATCAGAGAACATACTCTGAATGATTTCAATCTTTTTAAATTTGCTGAGACTTGTTTTTGGCCTAGAATACAATCTATCCTTGAGAATGCTCCATGAGTGCTTAAAAAGACTGTGGACTCCGCTGTCATCAGGAGAGTGTTCTACAGATGTTGCTTAGGTCGAATGGGTTGCTAGTATTTGTCTTCTGTATTCTTGCTGATTGTTGGCAGTTTGGTACTGAAACCTCCAGTTGTGATTATTGAATTGTCTGTCCTTTCAATTTCTTTAATTTTTAACTTTGATAAAAAAATATAAAATTTACCATAGTAACTATTTTTAAGCATGTACACTTTCAGTATATATATTGGTGTGCTCAGTGTTGGCCCACATTCCTGCAAGGCTCTGTTTGTTTTCCTGCATGCTTTTTTCCCCCATTGTCTTCAGATTGGATAATTATTGTGGCTCTGTCTTCAAGTTTGTTGATTCTGTCTCCTGGCCATTTCTACTCTGGTGTTGAGTCCCTCTTATAAGTTTTTCATTTCAGTTATTGTACTTTTCAGTTCCAGAATTTCCATTTTGTTGTTTTAAATAATTTCTATCTCTGTTGAAATTCTCTATTTTTTTGAGTCATTGACATCATACTTTCTTTTAATTTTTTGAAAGACAATTACCTTTAGTTTAAAAAAAATATTTACAATAGCTGCTTTGGGGTTTTTGTCAACTAATTCCAATATCTGGGCCCCCTTAAACAAAGTTTCTACTAACTGCTTCCCCCCACTTTTCTTAGTATAAATCGTGTTGTCCTGTTTCTTTGCGGATCTCTTAATTTCTTATTTGCAACGGAATATTTTAAGATTATAATTATAGTAATTCTGGATTCTGATCAAAAGGTGGTTGTAGCTGTTTGATTGTTGTTTAATAACTTGCTGAACAAAATCCGTGGTGTCTATTTTACTGCAGAATGCAGCTGCAGTAGTCTCCACTCCGTTTTTAAAAATTCTTTGTTTTGTTGTTCGTTTTCGTGCCTGGCTCCTGAGGACGTGCCCCTGTGTCTCGACGGTCTATTGGTCAGCCGATGATTGTCGATGTTGTGCTAAAACATCTTGGACAACGAAGGCTTCCATTCTCTGCTGAAATGTCTGTGCGCAGGTAGAGGGATACACTCAAAGTCCAAGCGGTTTTCAAGTCTGCCCTGTCTTTTTCTTTCGTATCTCCGCAGCGCACGTGTGCAGGCTCACAGCCAGACTGCAGTGTCTGGACAGCTGGCCCTCTCAGGTCTCTCCCGCTTGGGTGTGTCAAGGGCTTATCAAGGCTTCCTGTTGTCTCACTGCGCACACCTCACTATCAAACATCTGGCTAGTCTGCGAGTCTGCACTTGCCCTGATCAGAACCGCAGTCTTAGATCAGCTGAACTGATGGTCTTTCCCCTTCATTTGCCACCGAAATTGCTTCTGTTACTGACGATGCCCCTGGTTGCGAGGTTTCTCAGCGCCCCACTCCAAACCGAGCCAGCCCCTCTGGCACCAAACTTCTGGTTTTCGTGACTTGCCTCACCTTGGGAGAATGGACATGGGGTCGTGGACGGGGGCAGCTCCAGGCAAGAATGCTACTCATTTCCACTGCTCTTACCTGAAGTTCAGTAGTTTTTCATGGTTAACCATTTCTCAATTCAGGATGTAATTCTGGTTGATTTACAGACTCCTGCAGTTGGTTTTTTGGACAATTTTGTCCAGTTTTGTCATTGCTCCTCACGCTGCTATGCTGGGAAGTCCTGCCAGCATGGACTTTTAAGGGCTCCGATTTAGAGCTGCAGGAAACCTGGAGGACCTTTGCAAGAACAAACTTTCTAGCAAGCCCCTAAATTTGCAAATGCGGCTTCCTTGAGCATGGAAAGGGAGGAGCCGCTGATCCTCCCCGGGTCACTCACCCATCCATCCTAAGGTTCGATGGATGGCAGGATGGATTTCAGGCCATGCTAGGAGCTCAGAGAACAAACACAAAAGCAAACAACCTCGCTCTCAAGAAAAGCGCACAGGAAGGGAGAACATCATGGTGCTAATCGGTGCCCCAACAGTCAGCGTGTGCCCAGGACCAGGGCAGGAAGGCTGGGTGGGCGTGGAAGCGCAGCGGGGCGGGGTGCCCTGGCCTTTCCTGTGGCTTCTCCCGCCTGCCTCCCGCCCCCATGTTCCTGCCTGACAAACTCCGGTCCTCGCCCAAGGACTGCCGCCGCTCTGTCTCTCATGTCTAACCGGGAGCCCACTTAGCTTGGGGGGAATTGTCTTCTCTGCTTCGTGTCACAAAACTCTAGACAGCAGTTCTTTATCTTCGACTGCGAACTGTTTCATGCCCTGGCATGGCAAAGTGTCTGCAGACAGAGATAAGCTGCGTTTTCACATTTTTGTCTGCAAAATTAATGATCTACAACTACAATAAAACCATCATCTCCTGTCACCAGTGGGGATCACAGGACATTTTGAGCTTAAAAAAGAAAAACAAAACAGCAACACAAAACCTCAGTGGCTAAAAGTGCAGATGCTTTTAGTTTCCTTTTCCTGCAATAACGTTTTCATTTGTTAGAAACCCGGACTCATACAATGTTACTGTTGGAGCGCCCCTGGGAGAGTCTCTGGCCCCAGTCCTTTATTTCACCAGTCGTGAGACGCGAGATGTCCCAGGGTCCTGGTCCGCGGCCGTGCTGGGGCCTGGCCTGTCACCACCCTCCTTTTCCCTGCTTCAGCTGCGCGTCAGCGAGTTTAAGTTCTCTGCCCGAGCAGGAAGGCCCAGCCCGTCATCTCCTGCTCTTCATCCGCACCTGCCAGCTCCAGGCTCCACTCCCTGGTGGGGACTCTGCTTCTGGCCACCCCCTTACGTTTCTCTCAGACACACGGGGACCTCGGAGGCAGGCTGACATTGGACAGGCAGGCACCTGTGTGGTGCTCCCGTGGTCGAAACCCTGGAATGTGTGCACTCTGGTTGGTAATTAGCCGCTGCCTCCCTAGAGGGCGCTCTGCCCCTGCCCTCCCCGCCAAATAATCCGGCAGCCGAGGGGTCAACTCTGGCCAGCAGGGGCCTCCAGGACCCTGCTCTAGCTGAGGCTGGTACCTGCTCTAACACCCTGCTGGTTTTTTGTTAACTATTCCGAATATCAGCCTGGTCAAGAGCAGGGGCTCGGGAGCTAGCCTGTCTGCTTTGAAACCTGGCTCCCCTCCAGCTCTGTGAGATGGGCAGGCTGTTTCAACTCTCTGAGCCTCAGTCTCCCCATCTGCGAAAGGGGATACACTCCTCACAGGTGTGCTTTGAGACTCCCACCAAGAGAAATGTCCTGGTTTCTATCTTGGTGGTTCTCAGGGCTAGCATCCCGTGCTTTCTCTCCACGTCCCTAAATCAACAGAGAGGACAACCTGGGGGCCTCTGTCTCGTCTTGAGCCATTCACAGCCACACCCCAGGGGCGGTGAGAGGACAGAAAGCAGCCTCTGCCTGGAGGATGTTTCTCTCCTGTACCATGCTGGTGAACCCTGTGACCTTCTGATCCCTGGCCTCTGCCTGCCCAGATTGACAGTTCTTCCTGAGCAGGACCTCTGGCTCTTCCTCAGAGCAGAGCTCTCACCTTCTGCCACCCACATTCTAACTACAGCCAGGGCCTCTCTCAACACATTCAATGCCTTTGTGAGAGTTGAGAAAAGGTGGCCCCTCTGGACAAGCATATGACTTGTGGAGTGGACCACAGGCTAGATTTCAGGTTCTAATCACCCCTGTGGCCAGGTACTCTTGTGCAGTGCACATCCTGTACAACTGAATATGGCATTCCTGCTGATAGCACTTAGGAGCATTTAAGAAAAGTGCCAAGATATTTGCAAACAACAGAGTATATAAATAAACAGCTAACTGCAATCATTAGTCCAAGCTCTGCATTACAACCAAACAGCATGACTAAAAAACAGCATCTCAAACTCTTAATATTTATTCAATAATCATTTGCTGAGAGCCTACTATGTGCCAGACTCTGAAGATACAGACGTGACTAGGACATGAATTGAGTTCCTGAGGGTTTGGAATCTAGGAGAGAGACGGCTGCATAGACCCGGAGCTCCAGGGCTGGGCTCGTCGGGACTTTGCCCTTGGGTCAAGGGGCTGGAATCCAGGAGAGTGGCCTTGAGCAGGGGGTGGCCGGTGCTGTCCTCAGCTGGGCAGGGCCAGCCTTTGCTCTGACTTCGGCTCTTCTGGTAGAGAAACTCAGTTCCCATTGCTTCCACCTGCGCCCCATTTGGAGGTTCCGCAACCGATGCAATGCATTTCTTTCTGTGGGAGGCTGAGGCTGAGTCCTGATGTCTCAGCCCAGTTAGCCCCTGGAGGTGGGCCGCTACCCCACTCGGGAGTGGACGGCGCATTCCCTGCACAACTTTGCAAGTGCAGCGGTGTCAAAGGGACGACACATTCAACCGGTGCCGGTTTTGCAGACGAGCGAGTTTTGCCGACGCATGTTCCTGGAACGGAATCACCTTTTGTACGGTATTAATGTAAAAGTTTCATTTAAAAGACACCAGCTGTGGTCCTACCCAGGTTTATTCATATGGGACCTTCACTGGGTCAACTTAATACTTAACTACTGCTTATTATCCCATCAGTCTTCAGGGACAACCCATGATCTAATTGCCCAGCATTTATGTTGCTTGGTAACCACAAATAGAGAATAATAGTCCTTAAAGGGGCAGTGTGGAATTTCATGCCCCTGCAGTGAAGTACACTTCATTTCCCAGAGCACCCTGTGTTTTTTAATTCAGTGAATAAAAATGTGTAATGAATAATTAATTATGTGCTTGGAGGCACAATAGCTGCCTACTTTTGAATATTCATCAGTGGCATTATTAATTCACTAGAAATCCCAGGGAGGAATGGGATAGGCTTTTAGCCTAGCTGGAGGACTTAAAGATAATGCTTTGCAACACGCACAAACTTTTTTAAAGCCGACTTTTCTTTGGGAGACGCTTTCTGGGTAATTTTCCTCTTTCAAGAACATTTCTCTGTGGCCAGAATTCCCGTGGAGCTGGTGGGACGCAGAGAACACCAGTGACCAGGAAAAGGGCCCACTCTGGAACTCCCGCCTGGAAAGTGCGTTAATAAGCAGGCCCACTGGCCTCCCGCGGCCCAGGGAGTGTTAATGGGAGTGGGAGGCCTGGCCCCGCATGGGAGCCTGTGTTCCCTTCCGGAAAAGAAAGCAGAGTGCGTGTCGACAGCTTTACTCTGTGCTACCTGGGACCCTCCCGTCGTGGAGATGGGCACGACGGTCCTCCCTCCGTGGGCTTGGATGGCCCCCGCGTGGCTCCCGTGGAGCCGTGAGGACTGGGACCAGGCCTCTAGGCCTTCCCGTCCAGTTCTCCTAAACACAGCCGCCAAGCACCTCCCCAGCAAGGGCCCTGCACTGAGTTTCCCCCTGCAGTTTTCTGAGCTCTTCCACGCTGGTGTAACTCTTCCCCACTTTCTCCTTTAACCCCTGGAAATCTTCCTGCGGCCCGGATTGCTAGCTGCCTGCACTATGCCTGCTTCTCTTTTCTTCCTTACTAATATAACCTCTACATCGTGGGGCAACATGGTGCCCAGCTAGATTACACTTCCCAGCCTCCCTTGCCGCTAGAAGTAGTCATATGACTAAATTCTGGCCAATGAGATAGATGTGGAAGTTGTTGGGTGGAGCTTCTGTGGCGTCTTCCTAAAAAGGGGTGGAGAAGGAGTCATGTTTGCCTTTTAGCTTTTCTTCTTTCCTCCAGCCTGGGATATAGATAAGATAGTTGGAGCTCCAGCAGTCAAATTGGACCATGAGGTAAGCCTGAGGATGGAAGCACGGTGTTTGGAGGTTGGGTAAGAAAGAGAGAAAGGACCTAAATCCCTGGTGACTGTAGAACTGCCTCAGCCGGGAATTGCCTCTCTCCAGTCTTCTTTCACACAAAGAAACAAACCTCTAACCTGTTTAATTTGGTTTAATCTGGGCTTTCTGTTGTGTGCCATGGGGCACGATTTTTATCGAGTTCCTCTGCTGAGAGTTCTGTCATTGTTCTTGCATTTTTTAAAGATTTCTTAGCATTTGCTCTTTTCAATAGATGGGAAAGTTCTTTGAAAGGTTAATGTATTGAATGATATGCCTGTGTAGGAGCTATAAAAGCAAAGTTCTCTAAGGAGGGTTGAGGACCTTCTCTTATCTCCCTGGGGGCTCAGAATCTTGGCTGGAAGAGGCAAGAGGGGACCACCTGGGTTAGGCATCTCCAAACTGTGGTTTGGAAAAGTTCTTTAATTTGGGACTTTCAATAGTCAACAAAAGAATTATTCCAACCTGGTTGAACCTGTGCTCTGAAATGAGAACACCTATAGTTCCTCATATCTAAGATACTAAAGTGCACCAATATTTTATGTATCATCAAAGAAGAAAAAAATTGTCAGTTATAATTGTAAGATGCATTTTGATTTCAGAACTGTTAAATGTGAAAAAAGTACTTTTTAGAATCAATGACATGTGGTACATAGACCTAACTGTACAATTAAGCATCATCATCCACAACCAGCTACGGACACTACATAGAATTCTGCTGTTAACTTTCTGTTAGCAGATTTTTGTCCCACAATAAGAATACCAGGAAGGAGACCACTTTCTGAAATTATACCTTATTCCTATTTGTAAAACATACCTTTGTGTCTACACAGGAGATCACTCAAAGTTTACTTTCAGTACTGGTTCTCTCTCACTGAGGATCCTGGTGGTTTGTGTGCTCAGGAGAATACCCAGGGATGGTTCCTCATCACCCAGATGTGGATTTTCTGTCACTGGGTCCTCTGTCCCTCTGCTTGTGAGCTCTGTGTCCTCTGCGTGTGTGGTGGCTGCGTTGCACTTGCATTTGGATGATGGGAGCATTTCTCTGTCTGTGTATCAGATGCCATCCACGGCCTGACCCTACCCGCTCAGCCCGCAGGGTCACTTGCAGTGGAGTAGACTGTGTCCAGCCCTCCTACGGCTTCCCGCCTCTTTTCCCCTGCCTGAGGGCTTTCCCCGTTATCTCAGGAGCTGCTCAACCAGAGGTGGATGAATGCTCCCACCTCCCATCCTCTGATGGAGACTTCTGAGGGCTGCCCGTGTGGCTTCTCAGAGTGTCCCGGGCAGCATTAGGGTCCAGCTTCCCACAAAGGTGACCCTGTCCTTAGCACATATTTACTGGGGTTCCTTCTTTCCCTGTCACATTTCCTCCACTTCTCACTTCCTGGGATTGCCTCCGGTAGGCTCCCTACACCAAAACCCTTTTGTCAGGCTCTGCTTTGGGGGGACTCCACTCATCATAAAGAGTGACCTCCTGATAGGCATCCGGGCAGAACACAGTTTCTTCCAATGGACAGAAAAGTTGACACCATATAAAAAAACCTGTATTGTGGCTGCGGCTTAGGGGTTGTGATCTTGTTGTCACAGTAAAAGTCTCAGATGAGTCCCACCCTCCAGGTGTCCCTGCCTTTGTGTGTTCTCCTCCTACACGGACTCTGGTCTAGACTGTATGACTTGCTTTGGCCAATGAAATATCAACAAATACGATGTCAGTGGAGGCAATAAGCGCTTGCACATTTGACCTTACTCTTTTGGCACATTTCTGCCGACATACAAAGAAGCCCAGCCTAGCCTAGTGGAGGATGGGATGCCACACTGAGGAGACACCCCAGCCACGGCCCGCGCCAGCTGCCGGATGTGAACGAGGCAATCATATGGTGGCTCAAAAGTCCATCCACACCCAACTCAAACTCGTAGACATCCAGTTGTTTTCAACGTAGCCCCAATAAGCAGGTTTTTAGCCAATCAGAGCTTGTCTTATTTGCATACCCTATGAAACTGTGCCCAACATCTGCTAGCCGTAGGTGAGATAAACCTTGTAGCTATAAACAGACTCCCCTCTGGGCTGCTGAGCAATGTCAACTAGACATGTAAGGCTCCTCTCTGAGCACCTTGTCCCCCAGAGTTCCCTTGCCCTCCTCCACCCTCTGGGGGTGGCCCATGGACAGTATTGTGCTGTGAGTGACTTCCTTTTCATGCAAAGCTGTCAAAGTGTTACTCAAATAGAGCTCACTGTGTGTGACTGTCACCCTGTGATTATATCTTCTTTCCTGATCAGCCTTGAAATCCCTTGAACCCATGACAGTGGGCGATGTCAGAGCAGACTGAACTCGTCCATTAAGAAGAGCGGCGATGGGTGACTTATCCCCTCAGGGGCTGGGGGCTGCTGAGAGCCCGCCAGGGCGGGCCGTGGTGGTGGAGTGCAGGTCTGGAGGAAGATGTCCCGGGTCGGTGGATGGGAGGAGAGAAGAGTCTGCTGGGGCAGGAGAGGGCGCAGCTCCCAGGAGGGGCAGAGTGTCCGAGGAAGGAGAGGCCAGTTGGTTTTAGTAAGAGTTGCGATGGATCGTGTTCTTCAAGTGGGGCAAGTGAGAGCTGAAATTCCCGTTTGGTTTTCTCTGCTCTCGATGGGACATTGTTCTGGGACTGGACCGTTTGGGTCCAGGCTTTTCATCTGACACACAATGAATATCCTTCAAACATTCTTTTTCAAAAAGCTCTCTAGCTAAGCAATAAAAAGTTTCCTAGATTTTTTTTCCCTTTCACCAAATTCTCGACTGAGACACATTGTATTCACTTCTAACGAGTGAAACAACGGCATCCGTGGGTCACAGCTTACCCCGTTGTCCGCTCCCCGGCAAAGGCACGCTGGAACTAAAGTTTGCCAGGGGTTCGAGTGCGTGGATTTAGATCAGCGAAGGCCTTCTTGCATTTTGTTCTTAACTTGAGTTGAGACTGGAAGTACTGTTTACACGCATCCCTTACTCCTGGGAGTGTAAGATTGTGCTAATAATAACTGGGAGAAAGCGGGCAAACTCCACATTCTGGGTTTATCCCGCCGCCCCTGTGCTTCGAGTGGGGAGTGGAAGAATCATGAATAATAAATATGAAGATAAGAGAATGAAACTGGGAAATCAATTTACTGCAAAATATTTGCATATTTTATTAAAAGAATCCGTGTACGAGACCCATAACAGGGCGTGATGATTTATATTTTGATTTGATTTGTGTACATCGTGCCTCTGGGAGAAGCGCCGACGTTCAGCCATCCATGCAAGACTTCTCTTTCCCATTGATCTCGAAGACTCGTGGTGCGTCAGGGTTCAGAGGGTGTTGTCTCTAAGCCCCTATTTTACAGAGCAGGAAGCGGAGGTCTGGAGGGATGTGCAGTGGTGGCAGTGCCAAGATGCACCTGGAAGGATCCCACTGCCCTGAGAATGGGAGGAGCACGAAAAAGGGGTGGAGAGAGCCCTACGAGCGAGCGAACCCACAATCCGTTACATCTTTGCTCAACGCTAGGAAGACAGGAAGCCTCGTCTCCTGTTCTTGCTGTGAAAACACACACAAACACAGACAAATGCACGTTTGGATATATTTGATGTCTCTCTTGACAGAGAGAAGAAATAGTTCATTGAACACATGCAAGACACACCCTAGCCTCGCCCTTTCCCCACTCCAAGAACAAGTCATAGCAACAGATTCTTTTTTAGTGAAGGTGGGAGTGTGTGGGATTCCTTCTCCCCTCTCCAAACCCCTACATAAAAAAGTGTTTTAAAACTCGTGTCCCTGTCAGCTACTGCTGATTGCTCGACAATACCTGACGCTTAGGAATTGCTGCCCTCTCCAAACCAGGACGCCTGCCGAGGTCTGCATCTTCCTGTTGGTTGTGTCTGCGGTTTATGTCATCCACAAGGCCATGGTTCCGTTTGGTGGCTCTGGGTTGATCGCCCCGGGAGTCCGCTCCTCCCTTTCAGCTGCTGCCCTGCAGATTCATGGTGCTCCCCTGCTTGTGGCACCCCACACTGCGTGGGAACCCCCCAAGATTCCTGGCCAGGGCCTTGCCCGTTTCCCAGAGGGGCTCTTCTGAAGTCTCTCCACTGCCCTCACGCTAATTCCATTCCCTCTCACGGTATGACTGCGCCCCGCACTGGCCGCGGGAAACAAGCTGTTGGCTGCGTGTGCAGAGAGCGGCTGTGAGACTGTGTGCTTTCGGCATGTCCGATACGGAGCAGTTGCTCGGTGCCGAGCGGTTGAATTAATGAAGGAGCAGCCCTGGGAGGTGAAGGTCCAGTGAAACTGGGGTTTAATCAAAATAAGCACAGGAAGTGCCACTGTACTACTGGATTTGGGAGGAATGAAAGAATCCGTTTGGGAATACCTTGGTCCACAGTGGAAAGATTGCAGTCTAGAGCCAGGTGTGACGTCAACTATCCACATGACTTTTGGGGAATATTCCATCCATCCCTTCATTCATTCATTCATTCATTCATTCAATCATTCACACATTAGCCCATAAGCTGTCACTCAGCGCCCGCCTCGAGCCGGGCGGCACGGTAGCACTGAGGACACAGACACGGGAAGACGCTCGTGCTGCCCGTGGAATGCTCGGTCTGGTAAGAAACACGAGTAACCGGCCCAACGTGGCCAGGGCAGTAATGAGGGACAGAGTCGGAGGGAGGGCAGAGCAGGGAGACTTCATGTCAGCTGGGCCGGGGGAGGGTGGCGCGGGGGCTGGAGCGCTGGGTGGGGGCGCGTGGAGTGAAGCGGGAGGGGAAGAGCACAGCGCTCTGCAGGCCAGGAGGAGGCCGGGGGGACCGGGCTGCAGAGGGTCTGCGGGATTGGGAGCCCGTGAATTTCCACCTGTGGAGGGAAAGCCGGTGGGAGAATGCGCCGTGGCCGGGACGGCCAGTTCCCGGAGGCCACTGGGGAGTCAAGTCCTGGGCTTGGGGTCCTTTCGGATGGAAGACAAGGCTGGTGTGAGGGGCCCTGCCAAGACTTCCAACGTCTGTTTGCTGCCAGCCTTCTGAATGTGGGCCCCTGCCTTGGCCCTGTAGGACGCTCTTGCATCTGCAGACACGGAGTTCGCCCTGGTGGTGTAGACGAGGAAACTGGGGCCCAGAGAGGGAGGCCTGGTCCGAAGTCACACACAGCCGTGTGCAGCCGCAGTGTTAGGCGATATCACCCACACAGGCATTCGAAGACGAAATGAAGGTAGTGCTAGGAAGGGAATGGAAGTCAGAGGGAAGAACAACACAGGCCCCTATGTGTTAGGAATCTGATTCCCACACAGCTGTCCAAGACTGGGGGGAAGACAGGATGCTGCCATTGCTTTTGGGGTCTCTTCCTCCTTCTTACGCTGAAGCACCCTGGCCGCCTTCTGGCATGTCGTCCCTTCTCTGTGTGCATTCTGGAAGGAGCTGTCAATCCAAGCACCCTTTACTCCTCTAGACTAGGAATGGGCACATGGCCAAGCTCAGCCAATTGCATTCTCTCCTGAGATTTTTGAGCAGAGACAGGCAAGTGTGAAAAAGGGTTGATGCTGCTTCCTCCCTGCGATGACCTCCCCAGGGATGCTCTACAGCCCTGGCTACCCACATCCTCAGAGCTCCCTGGTCCTGTCTGTATGTGTCTAGAGAGGCTTTCTCCTCACTTCTGTGAGCACCTTCATATCTGTGGTCTTGGGGGTGCTGAGTTTCTCACTTAGCCTCAGTTTCTTCATTTGTACAATGGGCTAGTAATCCTACCTCACTGTGCTGTCGTCCCCCAGTGAGTCCATGTGATGAGTGCATCCTGCAAACTGTAAAGTGCTCTAAACATGTGAGAGGCTGTTGTTATTGTGATTATTATCAAGGGACAGCCGGTGGTCACAGAAAACACAGCATGAGAACATTAAGCTGCTTTCTCCAGCGACTCCATTTGAAACGATTGTGGAGGGAGCTCAGGGGAAATCTACTCTGCTGAGCCCATAGTTTTCCATACTGTTCATTAAAGAGAATTTCTAAAAATAGGCCCAGGTCAGAGAAGGTGTTTCAGACAGGAACATTTTTCAGAGCTTGACCCAAATCGCTGTGATCTCATTTTCCAACAGCCTGGCTGCCTGGGTAGGCAAACCTGATCCAGCTCGGGCTTTGTGGTCATTTTCTGCCTGTAGAGTGGTCTGGAGCCCTTCTCTGCACACTGGTAACACAGAAGTCCCACCTGGAACCACAGCCTTCTAAAGTGCTAGAGTCAGGGTGGCCTCCAGGACCCCCTCCTGCCCTGCTTTAAAACGCTTCTTTGACAGCACTCACACCCGCTGGGCTCCTCTGTGATGCGCCTGTGACTCTTCAGTTTGCGCCTCTTGTCCTGGCCGCTGTCCTGAGTTTCAAACCTACGCAGGCTGAGAAGGAGACCTACGTCTCCTGGAAGGTCCGTAAACTCAGCTGTCTGGGATAAGCTTATTCTGCATCACGCCCCACTCCCGAACTTGGTCTCCTGCCCACCACCTCTCCCCAACCCAGGAGCCCCGGCCTGAGGGGTGGCTCCCTCCAGCTCACATCCAGTCTCCCAGCAAGGACTGCGGTATCGTCCTCTAAACATCTCCAGGTTCCGCCCATACCCTTTCTCTCTCTCCATCTTGCTGGAGCTCAGAGTGAGAAACCGAAAGCCTTTTTTTGTTGTTGAAGGGAAGAAAAGGGAAAAGAAATAATGGCAAATGGGAAGGAGAGGCACCCAGAATTCCTAAGGACGGACCCCTGAAATTTCTGTTATTCCACAGAGGGAAAAACTGGTGTTCCCCAAAGGCAACGGGCAGGACTGCTGCTGGCCCGGCAGGTGTCTTTGAGAGAATTACAAAAATGTGCTCCTTCCTCGGGCTGACACAGCCCTGTTCGAAGGTGCATGTCTTGGCAAGCAGAGTGCGGAACAGGTTTCAACCTCTAATGACTGCCTCGTGCTATAAACTTCCTGCACAACCATATAGGGCAGACTTCAAAATACTTGCCTGAAATCCCACAGCCGGGAGGCTGAGCTGGGGACTTAGGACTTCGGATGGGTTCGCAGCTTTTCGCAGTGTACTCCTTGAGCTCATGGGGACCCTTCTCCCTCCTGAGTTGCAGCAGCATTGCAAAGGCAGGTGACTGACAACACAGCCCGTGCCAGTGCCCTCTGCCCCAGCATGTCAGGGGACGGGGGTCTTTGTGATCAACAGCAAGAGGATTTCCTCCGCACGGAGTCATGGAAATCTGCTGCCCTCGGATCAGGGGCACCTCTTCACTTCAGCCAATGCTGGCGGCACCTCGGCGCAACAGAAGCAGCGCCTCCTCCAGCCCCCAGAATCATTCTCTCTCTGGTCACCCGTGAAGGCAGAAACCTGTCCCCTCTATTCTAGAATTGTGATTGCCTACATGATTTACAGGGCTGGCTGTCATTCGTTCACTCTGTAAGCCTTGCTCAAGAAGTGAGTGTGTCAGACAAACTCTGAAGTTCCTCTTTGCACATGCCGTATCTACTACCTCGTAAAATTACCCCAGCAACTCCATGAAGCAGCATTCCGTCCTCATCCTCCCCACTCTCTGATGGGAAAATTGAGGCCCAGAAAAGCTTCCTGGCAAGTGGGGGCCAGAGCAGCAGGTGGGTGCACACCTTGACCCCAAAGCCCTTGCCCCTCCCACCCCACCTTGCAGCCGGAAGAGCTGAGTTCTTGCTCCGGTTTGGCATCTGACTCACTTGTCTTTGGGCAAGTGACTCTATGTCTCTGAGCTTCCCTTTCTTCCTCTAAAGAATGGAGGTAATAACTCCTTCCCAGACAACTTCAGAGGTTGTAACAACAAAAAGGAAAACAGGCACTTTCAAAGGTGATCAGTGGTATGCAAATACGAGGCATTGCCAACCGATCCGGCACAGGGCGGAGAGGCCCCGCTGCATGCTGCCAAAACGGTCTGTATGTCTGTCGGCCGGAGAGCACCCTCCAAACGGCCCAGTCAACGTGGAGGGAGGAAACTCACAAGCTTATTTCCCAATTTACTTCTTTAAACCCAATGATTACCTGGAGACATCCCAAGTAGCTCTAGAAAATCAAAGAGATTTGGAAATATATTGAAAGAAGAGGATAGAGTCATGTCATTTGATTCATTTAATTTGTTTTCTTATTTTTTTGGTGCTGTGACTGTGATTCATAATGAAAAGAATCTACTTTTAAAAAGTGCAGTTCTTTCTGATTATACATTGGCCAAATCGTAGACTTCTATCTGCCTGTCTGCTGCGGCCAGGCCATTTCAGTGGAATTCCAAATGCTCCCTATTTTTCTTCTCAAACGCCCACTGTGGGAGGGCAGGCACCGGCCCTGTCCCATTTGGGATTTTTGTGATGGGCTGTGGCTCGTGGGCCAGGAGACCAGCTGGCGGTCCTATTCTGCTACTAACCGGATGTTTGGCCTGGAGCAGTGGCTCTCAATTGGGGGTGATTGTGGTCCACAGGGGGACATTTGGCAATGTCTGGAGATATTTTTGGTTGCATGACTGGGAGATGTTTTTGGCATCTAATGAGTAGAGCCCAGGGATGCTGCTAAACATCCTATAATGCACGGACAGCCCCTCCTTTTCTCCCGCAAGCCCCAAAGACTTATATGGCCCTGAATGTCAGTAGTGCAGGACTGAGAAACCCCGATCTAGACAAAGTCCCTCGTCCTCTCTGGGCCTCAGTTTCCTCATCTGTAAAATGCAGGTGGAGAGGGCCATACACTAGATGATGTCTAAGGCCCCTTAAAACTTCCGTGATCTAATTGTGTCTCTGGCTCCAGAGTGACTCAGAGGTTCTGCATCAGCGGCTTCCTGTCCCTGCGACACCAAGACCCCATTTTAGCATCTCCAACGCCAGGGTGCCCACGTGACGTGGCACTCAGCTGGGAGACGCCAGCGGGAGGCTCTTCTTAGCGACAGTCGCTGGAAAATGCCACCCTGGAAAGCAGACACTCTCAGCCCCCAAAACTTTCTTTTGTTTGTTTGTGTCCTCATCTCCTTCTTAAACGAGGAGGGCTTCTGCATGGTCTGCAAAGTTACATATTTATTGTGTCAGTTAATCCTCGCAATAACCTTGTGAAATGCGGCAGATCTGATTCTCTTCGTTTTACAGACTGAGAATCAGGGATTTCTTGCCTTTGCAAAAACTTTGGCTACTTGGAGCTTCTCATCATGCTGTCACATGAACCTGGAGCCTAGCAACTTGCCCAAACCTTCCAGCATGTTCCAGCTTTGGTTGATTATTTTGAGATGGGTCCGAGCAAAGTACAGATCCTAGCAGTTGATGTTTTATGTAAGAGTCTCCGTTCCCTTTGCCTTTTCATCCTACCCACTCAAGGACCTCCTCACGCCCCACCCCCGCCATGGCTGTGCCTCCCACTCTCTGGCAGTCCCCCAAGCCCACAGGTCCCTTTGTTCTTCCTCATCCGCATTTGAGTTGCATGCTTAGTGGGACGTGAATCCTAACACACCTGATGTGGTAGCCTTGGAGCGTGTGCCCAGGTCTCCTTTCCAGAGACCCTGCTGTGAGAGGGTCATTGGCAGAGAGCCTCCCGCTGCCACACCTTGAGTCCTAGGTCATGGTCACCCCCAGGCCATGGCCTCCCCTGATCACGGTGGGGTGGTGCAGCCGGACCGTTTCTGCCCGACCGGAACTCCTCTTGCAGGCGGTCTGCTCTGGGCTGCCCAGCGGGCTGGCCGACGCTTGCTCACAGCTGCCCTGCGGTTGGAGGCTCTTCCTGCCCAGCCCCTCTTCCTTCCCTCTCTCCTTTCCTGGGTGCTGGACCCGCCCCTCATTGGAAGGCTCGCCCCTCCCACCCCTGCTCCCTCTCCACTTCACCTCCTCGCCATCTGCTTCCTGAGGGATCTGAACTGATGCATCTGAGAAAGTCAATGAACATCCCTGAATCTCAGTTTCCTTGTCTGTAAAACGAAGAGAATCGAATCTGCTGCATTCCACAAGGTTATTGCGAGGATGAAATAGGAAAATAAACGTGTAACTATTGTGCATTATTGTTCTCATCAGAGCTCACTGGTCTTAGGTGCCATTTCCTTAGACCCTTGTAGACCGACAGCGGGTAAATGAAGTTGCTTTTGATGTTTTAGTCGAAACTGTTCTTTGTCAGGGGGAACGGCATCATTTAAGTATCCAAAACCTCCACCTGCTAAATGCCAGTAGTTTTTCCCCAGCATTGCAACCACCAAAAATGACCTCATGCATCTCCAAATGCCATCTGGTAGGGGCTGCCTGGCTAAGCCGAATTCAGCTGAGATGTTGGTAGATCCTCATTCCTGCCAAGGTATTGACACTTCAGCTTGGGCCTTCGAGGCCTGGAGTCAGAACGATGAGTGCTGTGGGCCTTGTAAACACTGCGGCAAGGCAAGGATCAGTGACTTCAGCGGAGGAATTAATCATACCCTAAGTGGGTGTCGGGCACAAGGACCACCCAGGGCCAACACCTGGTACGGCAGTGAACACCCTTTTGGGGTAAGTTGACAAAACGTGACACAAAGCCCAAGCACTAGGCCCTCCCCTCCCCTGGGATGGGCAGCTAGAGGCTGGGCCAGAAACTTCTGTTAATGCAGAGGTAATGCTTTCAGGGGACACCAGCTACAGGCGAGGGGAGCAGCTGGCAGCCAATCACCATCCGGGGAGATGACAGGCGTAGCAGAGGGCCTATCAGAGCCCAGCTGGGTTGTCCCAGTTTATGCACGGAGAGAACCCAGTCCTTGAGATGATGACCTTGGATTCCCTGGTGAGCAGGAGCCCGTGTGTGACAGGCCTCCTCTGAGGGTCTCACCCACCCACGGGGAGTGGAGAGTTCGGAAGGGAGGGCAGATGGCCTGCCATCCCCAGGTGTCTTCTGACAGCCTTTGATAATGTAAGATTTGCTTTGTGGCTTCTTTTTCTATTTTCCCAATGCCCTGGCACCCTCTCTTATTTATTTTTTGAATATAGTTAACATTTGAATATATTTTTGTAAGATACCTCATTCCTTTATGGTAGAGGAAATAAATTAGTGAAATAATAAATACATCTTTTTTTTTCTTTTTTGAGACAGAGTCTCACTGTGTCGCCTGGCCTAGAGTGCCGTGATGTCATCCTAGCTCACAGCAACCTCAAACTCCTGGACTCAAGCGATCCTCCTGTCTCAGCCTCCTGAGTAGCTGGGACTACAGGCATGCGCCACCACACCAGGCTAATTTTTTTTTTTCCTATATATTTTTAGTTGTCCAATTAATTTTTTTCCATTTTTAGTAGAGACGGGGTCTCGCTCTTGCTCAGGCTGGTTTCGAACTCCTGAGCTCAAACAATCCACCCGCCTCGGCCTCCCAGAGTGCTAGGATTACAGGCGTGAGCCACCGCACCTGGCCTAAATATAGCTTTTGATGCTGCTCAAATCACTCTCCTGTCAAGCTGACTACTGTATCAGCCTAAGTCCACGTCAGGCTTTGGGCAACAGCTACAGCTGATGGTGAACTTCGTCTTCCAGAATCTCCTTCACTGACCGCCTGGGAAGATTTCCTGCTGTTAGCGTCTCCAGGCCTGTGCTGCCTTTGCTTTCGATTCGTGGCATCTGGGGCGTTCTTGCTCTCCCGGCAGCCACGCGACCCTGGGTGTGTCACTTAGTCTCCCACAGTTCCCTAAATTGAAAGTTGTGATGACAATGCCATCCCTGCCCCACTCAGGCGTCACTGGAGAATGACTGGGAAGCTGCGCCGGCGGCGGGCTCTGGTTTGCAAAAACGGCTGCGACTGTTCTTCAGCCTACGTCCCTGCAATCTGACTTTGCAGCCTCTCTCAAGGGATGAAGTCTGTTTCTTGACGCTATGAATCTGGTTTTATGAGTTGCCTTGAGCGACAGAATGCAGAGGAAGCGAGGGCATGCCAGTTCCGAACCCAGGCCCCAGGAGACCCTGCACACCGCTGCTTGCTCTCTTGGATCCCGGCCTCTGCTGTGTGATCGCGCCCAGGCTGGCCTGCTGGAGCGTGAGAGAGCTCACGAAGCACAGATGAGCCGTCCTGGTGGAGACCACACTAGACCAGCCGACCCCTGGCCCACCCAGAAGCTGACTGCAAATGCATGAGTAAGCCCAGCCAAGACCAGAAGAACCATCAAGTGAGCCCAGTCCAAATCACCCACCCACAGAGTCTTATGCAAAATAAATGGCCACTATTCGAAGCCACTCAGTTTCGGGGTGGTTTGTTATGCAGCAAAAGCTGACTGGTGCACTCGGTATAGAGCAGAGGAAAGTTGAGTGACATCGAGGCCAGTCATTGCTGAAGCCGTGATGGGGGTGTTTGGGCAGCTCTTGAGGAAGTGTGGAGAAGTGAGATTCCAGAGCAGCCGCCACCCTTCTGCATCCTCAGGGCAGGCCAGGAAGTGCTGAGCAGTTTGGGTATCAGATGTCAGGGACCAAAAATTTGCATGCAAGCAGAAAAAAAAAAAGTCTAAGGTTGTTATTTATAGCAAAAATTTAAACAGGGAAGCTCTGTCAGTTTTCTGAATTACTGACAGTTGCAGAAATGTTAATACAAATCTTTATAAGACTGGCCAGATGTTCGATATTAAACGAGCATCTGTTTTGTATAAAAGACTTTTTATGCCCCCCATACACTGTCTCTCTCTCTCTCTCTCCCCTCCTCACCCCCCCCGCCCCCGCCCTGATCCCACGCTGGATCAAGGCAATGGCGGAGGGTAATTGCCGCAGCTATAGTTTTATTTAGTTTCTGAATGCCGGTGTCCACGGTGTCAAAAATACACCCCAAAAAATAACCCTGGGAAAGGTTAATAATGGCCTTTCTGGTGTCATATTCTGCACTTTATGTGTTGTGGTAATTATTATCATTAGAGCTGTAAGAATGTCTAGTTATCTTTCTTAATCACATACTATAAAGAAGTGCTTCTGAACACATATCTATTATTTAATCAAAATTTCACAGTTATTGGCATTTGTGCTCCACCAGGGCTGTGTTTATTTTCTGTTTGCAAGGGGGAGCGTTGCCTCCCAGAAAAGAGGGGGTCCCGCGTCCATACCCACTTTCATCGCTGTCATAGCATGTGACACTCGGTGCTATTAATATCAGAGACGCCAAACACATGTTATTACTCTCCACTCCCCCTTTTGATTGCGCTCTAGGAAAAGCACTTTTATTAGCAAATAAAGGGGCAAACGCACGCCACAGATGCATCCTGCTGCCTGGAAGAGGAGATTTAGTGGGCCTGCGACCTCCGAGTATGTGCTATTTCCTGGGATATAGAGGAAAATGGGCCAGAGGGTCGCTATGGGTTTCCGATGGCCACCTGGAGGCGTGCCCACCCGTTGCTCTGGAGGGCACTGCCCCTCAGAGGAAGAGGACTAAAACCCAGGGAGGCCCCCTGTGCTCTTATTGTCACGTGGGTGCTTCTAACCTACGTTTTCCTTTGTAATCCTCACAAGGACCCTATGCAGAAAGCATCATTGTCCCATTTTACAGATGGGGAAGTCAAGGCTCAGAGAGAATTACTTGCTCAGGGTCACATAGCTAGTGACCTGGAACTTGAGGCTACTGCTTGCTTGATTTTAATGTCGATGGTCTCATCACAAAGCCATGCACAGGCCAGGACAGTGGCCACTAGCCTTGTGTGGCTACTGACCACTTCAAATGTGGCTAGTGCAAACTGAGCTGTGCTTTAACTATAAAGCACATACTGGATTTCTGAGATGCAGTACAAAAAAAAAAAAAGACTACAAAATATCACGTTAGCAATTTTTGATATTGATTGCATGTTGAAATAATATTTTATATATATTGGGTTAAATAAAATTTATGATTAAAACTAATTTTACTTTTTACTTTTTAGAATGTTGCTACTAGAAAATTTAAAGTGACATCCGCAGCCTGCTTTTGTGGCTCACATTACATTTTGATTGGACAGCATCTCCCCAGCCGTAAGTTTGTGTTTTTTCAACAGCAGTTCGTCTTGTTGCTTTAGAACAGTGGTTCTCAACTGGGGGAGATTTGTCTCCCAGGAGATATCTGGTAACGTCTGGAGACATTTTTGACTGCCACAAGGTGCTGTGGGGAAGGGTGCTATTGTCCCGTCTCGGCTGCCTGGAGAATCCACAGCCCCTGCCTGGGCCCCGCAGCCTGGGCAGTCAACCCCAGGGCAGAATGGCTTCTTTACCTGCTACACACCTGGGTCCTTTCCACTGCGGCAGGTGTCCCAGGTAGGGCTCAGATCAATTCTCTCTGGCTCTTTGCTCCCAGCGGGAGCCATTGGCTCAGAGGTGCAAGACCTTCACTCTGTTTTCTCATAACCAGCTGTGGTATAAATGGCTGGCAACTCACCAAAGATTCGTGAACCCCTTTAGTAATGTCTGAGAACGCCTGTCCAGCCAGCGGATCTCCAGACCCCTGGCATCCAGGTGGGGTCACTGACCATTTCTCAGCAATGGAATGTGGGCAGACAGGATGGACATCACTGCCAGGCTGTGGGGAAGAAACAGATGTGTCTTCTCTACCCTCTCCGTTCTCCCTCTTTTTCCTCCAACTTCTGGATGTCTATCCATGCCCAAGGTGACCTTGGAGGCTTCTGGCTGAAGATGGCAGGACCTGGGTCCCTGGGAGACCGTGTGGAGTAGTGGCCCCACCTGCTGCTGACCAGGAATATGGGCACTGGCTGTTCTGTAAGACATTAACGTCTCACATGCACAATTACTGAGATTTGGGGGTTTGTGTGTTATAGCTGCTGGTGTTACCCTAATTTCTATTTTGAACCCCGTAGTGGGTTGAATTATGTCCCTGCCAAGAGCTACGTTCAAGTCCTAACCCCCGGTACCTGTGAATGTGACCTTATTTAACAATAGGATCATTGCAGGTACAAGGACATTAAAGATTTCGAGATGAGGGCGTCCTGGATTCAGCGTGGACCCGAAATCCAATGACAGGTGAGCTGCTAAGAGACAAAGGGAGAAGACACAGAGGGACACAGAGATGGGGATGTGTAGGCTGAGGCAGGATTGGGCTGACACGTCCACAAATCAAGGTTTGCCACCAGAAAGTAGGAGTGAGGCCTGGAGCACAGCCGCCCTCGGAGCCTCCAGAAGAAACCAACCTGCTGGCACCTTGATTGCACCTCTGGCCTCCAGAACTGGGAGAAAACAAATTTCTTTTGTGTTAAGCCACTCAGTTTGCGGTCATCAGTTCAGGCAGTCTTCGGAAACGAATGCAAACCCCTTCCACCGAGTCACGTTCACTCAACTGCAACCCTACCTGGCCTCACCGTAGCTCTTCCTCACCTTGCTCTAGGGTCCCAACTATGTCCCAGCGGCTAACATGGGACATGGCATTAGGCCGGGGAGCAGAGCGTCTATTCCTTGGTCCTGTTCAACAGCTGTCTGCTATGCCAGTGGCTGAGATGCGCGTCATCTCTGGTCCCCAGGCACTGGCCTGCCCATGGGCAGCGAGGCCATCGCTCAGGCGACCTTAGGCCTTTCTGCACCAGACTCGGCGGCGGCCACTCCCGTGGGCACCCTCAGGGGCATGGGAAGAGCCCGGCTGCTCCTCCTGGCCAGTCCGAGGCTTCTGGAACACCCCAGCGCCTGCCTCTGCCTGATCCCCCATGTGGCCACTTACATCTTAATGTTCTTTCTCCAGACTTGGTGCAGCCGCCCCTCCTCTGTCTCCACGTGGAAAGAAAGGACAGGCCTGCACTGCTCTCAGGGGCGCTGTCCCTTCCCAGTGTCCACTCTGCTTGCTGTGAGCTCCAGCCAGGTTTTGGAGGCAGGGATACTGGTGTTCCCTTCTTGGGCACCTACCAGTGCTAAATCCTTTTAATTTCTCCCTGCCCTCCTCTCTCTCCAGTGCGGTGGTGGAATTCTGAGCAGCCCCCGAGATTCCCACCTCCTCCGCCGGTGTACCCACGCTGGACTCCCCCTTGTCCTTGAGTGTGGGTGGGACCTGTGACTGTGGTGGATGTCCTGCCACAATCAGCTTACTCATACTGCAGAGGTGCAGGGATGCTCAGGTGGGATGAAGGTCTCTGATCAGCTGGCATACGTTAATCAAAAGAGAGCCCTCCCGGGTGGGCCTGACCTAACCTTTCACAGGTGAGCCCTTTAAAAGACGTCGGCTCTCCCAAAGGCCTTGAAGAAGAAGTGAGCAGCCCTGAATTCTGCATCCTTAAGAAAATGAATTCTACCCCAGGGCACGGAAGGTGACCTGGGCTGCAGGTGAGACTGCTGCTCCAGCCACCCCTGGATTGCAGACTAGGGAGACCCCAAGCAGAGGACTCCACGAGGCCTGGATTCCTGGCCTGTAGACACCACAAGGTAATACATACATGTTGTTTTAAGCCACTAAGTTTGTGGTACTTGCTATTTAGCAGCAGAAAATGAATACAGATGGGGAAAGCTGGTTCAGACTGAGACACACACTGGTAACAAACTAACAGAAAGGTTGAGTAACTTGCCCAAGGCTACACAGCCAAGTGGCAATAGAGCCGGGATCCAGGCAAACTGTGCCAGAATCCACACTGACTACCATGCGAGATAAAAAACAAAGAACTCTTCCTCTGGAAAAAACAAAATAACCTTGATCTTCCTGCCCACTCACGGGCAGAATGACCACACCCCTCACCTGTGGACCCATAGAGTTTTGTTAGGACACTAACTAGGGACTCATCTACGTTTGTAATTCGTGTGGGAGAAAAGGGTGTGCTAGGTTTTGTAGCAATCATGATGTGCAGCAAACAACCCCCTAATCCTATTTATAAATAAATATTTCCTTCTCTCTGGGGGTCAGATGGCCTTCCGAGCAGACCTGGAAGGAAGGGGTTGAATCCAGGAGATGTGGAGAGGTGAAGCTCAGCAAGGCGGGTCCTCCCCCGCAGGGCTGGAGGAAGACGAGTGAGAGCAGTGCAGGTTTAAGAGGCGATGGTGGATGTTCTGCCCGGGATTTTCCCTGCAGGGTGGTGCACGAGTCACCCTCAGAGATTGTGCCGTGGAGGCCAGGCGTCCAAAGAGTGTAGAGAAGGTTCCAAGAGCCAGTGATCCTGAGAATGTGTGAGGAGTTGACTGGGGCCACACACAGGGATTGCTGAGCAGCCTTGAGGCCCCGCTGGGTTTATGGCGTCCCCAGAGCTCAGGGTGGCGGTTTTCTGGACCTCTGGCGGAGTCCCCATCCTGTTGAGACACCGTGACCTCTCTTCTTCTCACCATGTCAGTGCCGTCTCTTGGTTTTGGGATGAATAAGATGATCCACAACAAACCCATTACAAAGTGCAGCTGTAAACCTTGTCAAAGGTGAGGGATATCTTGAAGTCAAGTGATATCAGAGAACTGCTTGAGTCTATGGCTATGCGACCCTGAACACAGCTGATCTTGTCTGATCTCGGAAGCTAAGCAGGGTTGGGCATGGTTAGTACTTGGATGGGAGAACTGCTTGAGCTATTTGCAAAAGCCACCAGCAAAGGAAGACCAGCCTTAGAAGAGATAATGCTTAATTATCATCATGAGTGATGACGTGACAGATGTTTCTAATGGTTTCATATCAACGTGTTTTTTTAAAATATAACCTTTCTTTATTATTAAACTGGGAAGTCAAACTTGGAGTGAAGGATGCTGTAACCTGTTGTCTTAAAATTTTGTTGGAAAAATCATGCCCCTCATCAACTAATTGCTTATTTGTTCTAAGACTTAATGCACAGCTGCTATTATAACCTACATTTTATTGACTATCAGGAAAAATAAGCTTGGTTTTGTAATTTTTAGTTTCACTTTTTAAGACAAAATGTCACATCCTTTTACCAATTACATGAGATTTGGTTTCTGGTTTCAGTGGATTCATTCTTAACGGTCCCATTTCCTCCTCGGTGGTGAGATCTGCCCCACGCGGCCGCGTGGATTCGTGTTCTCCCCGGGCTGGCTGGGGCTGCAGGGTGCCGGGGCCGTTTATCCCTTTGGCGGTGGTGTAAGCTACGGGAGAGTCAGGCCCGGTCTGCGCCAAGGCCATGGGAAGGGCGTGTCGGGCCCCATGGGTGGGAAGAATTCCGTTCTGGGTGGAGTTCCACCCTTTGTCGGGTGACATTATGGTGACATGACATGTTGTGTTTCATGCCAAAAATAACTCCCCTGGAGATGGAAGCTCAGGACATTACTGTTTAATCACCGCACACCCAGTGTTACGTGGGCTACGATCGCAGTCTGGAGAAGTCAAAATACAACCCAGGGTGGGGCGTTGTTAAAGTGATTGAAACGTGGAAATGAATCTGAACAGAAAGGTCTAAATCTTACCTGAGGTAGTGTTATTGTTCTAATAAATAATCAGAATAATCCCATACATTTTATAGCTTACAAAATCCTTCTTATAGATTACTTCATTTGACTAGGTTAGGGAGGATAAATCTCAAGGTTTAATTTCTCTTGGAAATATCAATCTCTAGTCTATACAACACCTGGCTGCCTTTTTAATGGTCCCAAAGCACGGCTTCTCCATTCATTCCCCAGCTCAAAAACTTTTACAAGCTTTCTGTGTCTAGAGAATAAGCTCAAACTCCTTGTCCTGGCGTTGGAGACCCTCTAGGACGCTGCCCACGCCTCATCGTCCGGCTACGCCTGTCCACACTCCTTATCGCGCATCTTCACGCCTAACGGCAGCACTTCCTGCTTCCGGGGCGGCAGCTCTGGTCACTAGGCTGGTGCCTTTCTCTGTGCAGCCCCCACCCCCTCGCAGGCACGTGGCCCTCTCGTAAGACTTTCCTGCGTTCTGCAGGCGGGGCCCTCTCGCCTTTGAGCTCCCTCAGTGCCTTCTCTGATCCTCTCTAAAGACAGCCTGACCTGCTCTGGTGCGACAGCACGCAAGCTTATTTCCTCCAACCGCAAGCTCCTTGGGGGCAGGACCTGAACTTGACCCTGCTTTGTGCCTCCTACCTCCGCTAGGAGGCCCCCCCCCACCCTGCCCAATGCCCAGCCTAAGAGCTGATGAAACTTTTTCTGTAAAGGGCCAGATAGTAAATATTTACTTTGTGGGCCGTAAGGACTCTGTTGGAGCTACTCCATTGTACCATTCCAAAGCAGCCATAGCCTAAATGTAAACAAATTGGCACAACTGTGTTCCAGTAAAACTTTATCTATAAAAACAGAAATCGAGCTGGACTGGGCCTGTGGGCTATCGTTTGCTGATGCCTGGTTCAGCAAATGTCTAGCAAAGGTGTTACGTGAATGTTAGTTGGTTGATGGACGCATGCTACAAGGAAAAACGTATGAGTATTTGGCAACTGGGTTTGAGTATTTGGGTACGTAGGGTCAGGGCCAGAGCCCTGCTACCACACAGCCACCTGCACAAGCGGGAAAAATGAGTTGCCTCTGCTGGCATCATGCTAGGAGGAGGGTGCTCACCGAGAGAAGCCGAGGGGCCCCTGGACTTGGTGGCATGGGAGGCGAGTTGGAGGGAACAGCCTCCTGGGTCAGTGGTGTGGGTCGTAGCCAGCACAGAGCGACCGGAAGCTTGCCGAGCCCCCACCAGGATCCTGCGTCACCAGCTCACTCTTCTGTCACCCTTTTGAGTAAGGAGGCTCGTGTCTTGAAGTCGATGTCCCCATAGAGTGGACACAGCTTGGGCAGCGTGGACCTTTGCAAATACTACTGGGCTGTTCTGCTCTTTGTATGTTTTCAGTCGCCCAGAGTCCAGATGGGACCCAAGGACCAGGTAGGAGGCGGGTCCTAAGGACTTTCTTCAGTGTGACCAACATGATCTTGTGTCACAAAGCCTGGAGCCTGGCACCAGTCACCTGAGGATGACGCCCGACTTCCATTTAACCCTTTATTGTCCACACTGGGTTCTCTCCGCATCTCACCCCACTTGATCCTCCCCCCAACTTTTCAAGTTAAACAGCAGTTATTATTATGTTCCCATTTTCCCTGGGAAGAAACAGGCTCAAGGACACAGAAGGGAGCGTTACCTCCTCTTCCCCAGTGGAAGCGGCACAGAGGTGGGTCCCAGACAGCCCATCTCCAGCCGGAGCTCGCTAGACTCCAGCACGGCGGCCCCTAGGGGAGGCCGCTCCCTGAGAGAAACTGAGTCCTTTTATCATCCTGATATACAGATGTGTTCACCGGCTTTCCGTGGGATGAGCAGAAACCCTCGTTCTTAGGAAAACTCTGTGTGCAAGGACAGGCAAGGATTTTAACAGGGACCCACGTTGTGAGGAAGAGCCGGGAACTGCAAATTGGAGCCAGGGATCCAGTTAACCATCAGCATCTTTGAAAGATGAAAGTGGAGTATTTCCAGAACTTTCCTAGATAATTGGTGGCCTGGATGGTCACCTGAATTCTCCTCTCTTCTTTCTATGTGAAGACACAGGCAAAAGGAAAACAAAACCCACATTTCTGAAAAGATATAATATTACAGTGACGGAGTAATGGTGTGATTTCCCACTCACAGTTCTTTGAATAAAAATGCTTGCTTGGAAATAAATAGAATTATTTTTTAATAACACGCCATTATTTTCTACATAAGTAGAGAGCCAGAGGAGAACTTTCAGAAGTTGAACGTGGAGCACGAAGTTTGATTTTTATAGTTTGTCTCATGGGCAAGTTCCGGACCAAGCCATTTAAATACGTTGGGGAAATAACTTGACATATAATGATCCACCCAATACTTTAAAAAAACAAAACAAAACAAATGAAGGCTGCTTCTTGTGATCCTGTTCACCTTTCTATCTTTTTCCTTTATTGGACAAGAGAAAAAAATAATCAAATTAGGGCACGAAACAAAGAGGACCCCAAGCGGGAGTGAGATGCCATTTCCTTCTGGGATTCTAGCACAGACGGCAACGACACCCACGTGTGGGGAGGGGGGACCCCACTCCCCTAATTTCCTCTCTTTTGGCAAGATTGCCACTTGTCCCTGGGCCGCTTCTTTGACTTCTCAAGTCTCTCTTCTCATCTCTCTCTCTACCCCTTCCTTCAGTGTTTGAAGCCCTGCCTTCCAACTCTCAACATTTTAAAAATTCTTAATGATGCAACCTGAAGTTGCCATGGCAACTAATTTCCTTGCTGAGGCGGTGGTAGAGGCCTGTGATTGGACTGCCATTGAAATCGCAAACAATTTTCCTTTTCTTTCAAAATTAAGTAGGGCGTCTAAAGTGTTCCGCTGTGGTTTTCCCTGCCCCCAAAGAATCAGACTCCCATGCACTGAAATACTCAGTTATTGTATTTTCCTGGTATCTTTTATGACTTCCTTCTCCACTGCCGTATACAACCGTCCCTCTGGAAAAATAACGAGAACACGCTCTTTGTTATTTCTCTTTTGTCAGAGTGAGAAATGCTTCTGATGAAGTCTAATGACATTTGATGGTTTTTTTTCCCCTCTTTTTTTAATTGCCTTTAGTTTCCCATTCTTAAAAACAACTAAGTTTCTTTCTCCTTGAATCTTGAGGACAGCTTTGGAGATAGCGCTTTCGTGCATAAAGGAGCTATTTGGGCCCGAAGGTCGGCATTGGTGTCACCATGTGTGGATTCCCCTGCAAGCGGGCAGCTGTCCCTACCTCTCCTCTGTGCCTTGGCGGCTTCCCAGCACTGCCTCTGTCCCCTAGCACCCTAAACAAACCCAAACCCCGTCTTTCTGCTCTTCCTGCTTCCCAGCAGCTCCTCAAGCCAGGGATGCCGAGCCTGCCTGCTCTCCCTGAGGTCCGGTAGTTCTGTAATGCAACCTCCTTGTGGCACTCTTTCTGCCTCAGTTTCCACCAGGGCAGGGAGGGTGGGGCGCAGAAAAACACCTGTCGTGAAAGTGAGCAGGAGAATCTACAAAGGAAACGAGCAAAAACCAGTTCTATGGTTCTGGGCTCCTCCACCAGGTCAAAGTACGACACAAGGAGTCAGAGCGTGCAACAAGGAAGGGTTTGGCGCAGAGGCTTTCTCTTGGAAAGTCAGGCTGTGCGGAGGAGGCGCAGGAAGGCTGAGGAGCAGGGGGCCACCTCGGGGCTGTGCCCCTTCCCCTCTGCTAGCTCTGAAGCTGGCCAACACTTTCCAGTTCTTATCTTGACCTCCCTGGGCCCTGGGACACTGTTAATCCTCCTCCCTTTTGGATTCTTTCCCTCTTTGACTTTAATCACGGCGATCTCTCTGTGATTTCCTGCTACCTCTTGGACCGCTCCTTCTCAGATCTTTCCCCATGTCCTCTGAGACTGGTATGTCCCAGGGTCACCTCCCTGTTCCCGACACGCTGGGCCATCTCCCTGTACCAGCTGCACAATGATCCCAAATGTATATTCCAGCCCACGGCTCCCCTCTAACCAAACTCCACACACGTGCAACTCTCCTGAAAATCGTCATCATGGCTGTCCTGTAGACCCCCCCCAACTTAACAGGTCCCAAACAGAACTAATCATTTCCCCTGACACTTTTCCCCGGTCCTATCAACATGGTAAGTTGTACCACGCAGGCCAGAAACCTGGGAGGCAGCTTTAAATCTTCTCTCCCTGCAGGCTCCGTGGCTGAGCAGGTACCGGGGCTGTCGGGGCTCCATCGGGAGGGCTCCTGGGGCCAGGAGCAGCAGGGCTCACCATGGCTTGCAGGGACCCTGCAACAGCCTCCCCCTCCCAACACCTCCTGCCACACGTCCTGCCCTCTTGGCTGCAGAGGAGCTCTCAGTGCAAATGTGACTGGGATAGCCCCCACTCAAAGCAAATCCTTACCTTGACGATACAAGTCCAAGTTCAGGTCCTTGGTGTTCTCCTTCTGGGCTTGTTAAGCCTTCGAGGGTCAGTGCTGGACAAGGGGAGTCTCCAGGCTAAGAGGAAACAGGAGCAAAGGCACAGGTTTACTGTGTGGGTCACGTCATCGCCCCTTCCTCACAGACCATGGAGCTGAGAGGGGTTCCCTACGGCGCACATGCGCTGCACCGAGGCAGAGCCAGGACGTGAACTTGACCCTTCTAAGTCCTGTGCTTCTCCTGGAGGACTAGGACTAGGGCTGGTTGTTATGGGCAAGAGCCTGGTGGTCTTTCTCCCCCGTCCCTCGGAACCATAGGATGCAGCCCACAGCCCGTGATGGTGTGGCTGTCTCTTGCCACTTGGCTGGCTCGGTCATTCATTCAGTTCCCATTTGTTGGTGCACCTGCTCAGGTCCCGTGCCAAGTGCTAAGATGCAGAAATAAGTAAGAGACTCTCTCTATCCTCCAACAGCTCCTGGTCTCGGGGAGGAGTAGATGCTGGATCAGGCTGCTAGGAAACAGTGGTGGAGTTGGGGAGCTTTCCACTTCTCCAGCTGACAGTGAAATGGGGCGAATTACACCTTCCCGTGGAGGAGCTTGGGAGCTACCCAGGCTGGGTCGGTTCCTGGCACCCCTGCTCTGACGTTGGTCACACTGCATAACTACAGGGTGTCTATATTATCTGCAAAATGGGAGCAGTCAGAATCTCTACCTCACAGCACCCCAGCGAGAGTCAGATGAGTCGATGCATGTGCAGTGCTCACTGCAACAGCTCAACCCCAGTGAGCATTTTGGGGAGATGAAGGAGGGAGCTTAGTCGGAAAAGGTGTCCTGGAGGAGTGAATGGCTTGAGTTAAAGTGTGGAGCAAGAAACAGCAAAGGGGTGTACGCTGTTGGTGGGAATGTGAATTGGTGTAGCCCCCTCAGACAACAGTGTGGAGTTTGTCAAAAAATTACACTATGACCCAGCAATCCCTGCTGGGTAGAAACACAAAGGAAATGAAATCGGCACCTCGTGGAGATATCTGTACTCCTGTGTTAACCGCAGCATTATTCACAGCAGCTGAGATATGGAAATAACCTAAGTGTCTGTTGACGGACAGATGGGGAAAAAAATTGTGGTATATACACACATACCATGCGTCTTAGTCTGTTTGTGCTGCTGTAACCGGACGCCTGAGACTGCCTAATTTATAAAGAACAGAGATGTGTTCTGCCATGGTTCTGGGGGATGGGAAGTCCAAGAATAAGGCACTGGCATCGGCGAGGGTCTCCCTGCTGCACCGTCTCGCGGCGAGACAGAACCAGTCCCTCCGTCAAGCCCTGTGTGAGAGCCCCTGACCCCAAACACAAGGGAGGAGCTCTCTCGGCCTAATCACCTCTTAAAGGCCCTTATGACACTGGCAACACCTCAAGTTTGGAGGAGACACATTCAAACCATAGCTCAATGGAATACTATTCAGTCTTTAAAAAGGAGACCCTGCCACTTGTGACAACTTGGATGAACCTGGAAGACATGGTGCTAAGTAAAATAAGCCAGACACAGAAAGAAGTAAAGACACTGCATGATCTCGCTTTATATGCGGAATCTCAGAAAAGTCAAACGTGTAGAAATTGAGAGCAAAGCAGTGGTTACCAGGGGAGGGGAATGGGAAGATGTAGGTCACAAGGTACGAATTTGCAGCTAGATAGGATGAATAAGTCCTGGGATATAAAGTGCAGCAAGAGGACTACAGTTAATAACATTGCATCGTATACCGGAAATTTCCTAAGAGTAGATTTTAGTTACTCTTGCCACACACACACACACACACACACACACACACACACACACACACACACATGCAGTAACTGTGTGAGGTGAGGGATGTGTTAGTTTGCTTGACTGTAGTAACCACTTAACTCTGTGCGTGTGTACCAAGACATCATGTTGTATTCCTTAAATAGATACAGTAAAAAAAGCAGCAGCAAGCAGCGTGTGTGTTGTGTGTGTGTGTGTGGTGTGTTGTGTGTGCCTATCGGTGTGTGATGTTGTCTTGGGCACATGGTGGTGTGAGAAGGCTGGAGAGGGAGGCAAGGGCTCACCAAGGATGACCCTAGGTGACCTCAGATGACAGAGGATGACCTTAGGCCTTGTTAGATGGTTTTGACTTTATCCCAGGGGGCTCCAGGAGCCACAGGAAGGTTGGACTCAGGTGGCGTGGTGTGTGGTCTGGTCCCTCCAGCAGGCAGGAGCATTGGGGACAGGCTGGAGGGGTGAGAGGAGAACATCCAGGAACTGTCTGGAAGCCCCCGGGGCGGCGGTGGGCCAGGGACCACCCTGTGAAGACTGTGTCTGCTTGTTCCCATTGGGCCACCAGGCCGATGCCTCCGAAGCCCCTCATAGGCGGGTACGTGCCGGCCACCGGACATCAGGACACGAGTGCGCACAGCGCCGTCTCTCTCATATCACTGTGATCCGGGACAAGATCACACAGCCGTATCGAGAATTCCTCATTTCTGATTTTCAGACCTGTGATTTGGAAGCTTGAAATAACTGTTATTTAGCACCTGGAATAAGTCCTTTCTGATAGGCACTCAGTAAATATTTGGTAAAGGAATTCATGATTTCTGGGTGCATTTCCTGTCTTTGTTCAAATAGCAGATGTATTCACTTCTTGATTTAGAGCACAAATCGTCCCAGGTTAGGGCCCTGGCCTGGCCCTGTGTGTGTGAGCACTGAGTGCCTTTAGCTGACAAACCTTTCCAGCCTCAGTTTCTCCCTGGGCCCTGCTGCTCACCTCACCCCCCACCATCTCCTTGCACCGAAGTTTTATGAGAGCACAGGTGGACAGCTGCTTTGCGCACGGCGAGGCTGGGAGAGCTTTGTTAGATTTGCTCCATGAGGGGCTGGAGCAGTGGCAAGGACAGGGCAGAATCCGTCCACACCAGCTCTGGGGCGCACCGAGGGAGGCCGCATTCCAGGACGACAAGCAGGGCTCTCGTGCACCCGCCGTTTTGTCTACAGCCAGGAGGTCCTAGAGACCTCACTGTGAGACCCAAGTGCCTTCGGGGATTGGAGGAATTTAATTAAATTCAGACAACCTTCACACTCACCACCCAGCTCCCGCATACCAAACCAAACGGACCCCGCACGCATCTCGAGCTTGCCCACGCTGGCTCTCTTCTCTTTGTGTCTCCCCCACCATCTACTGAGATAAATGGGGCCACGCGCAAAATTCCTCCCTTTGAGCCTTTTCAGACCTCCTAAGCAGAGATGATTTCTCCGGCACCATCAGTGGTTAAAGAATGGCTCAAAGCCTTGAATGGGAAGAGAAAGTGGATCTATCTGCTTGGAGAGTTTCCTCTCCAACCCCTTCACATCAAGCATCAATAGCGCAGGCGGAACAATGCCCGCGACACGGTGGTTGGAGCAGCCCCAAAGCACGATTCGCGGGGAGTCAAGGTCTTGCCGTGATAGGGGAAGAATACTCGGCGGGAATAATAAAACACTCGGCAAGTAATGATGTACTTAAATGTGCACATGAAGCACTTTTAATATTTCTTCTTTTGACAAAGAGGAAACTGAAGTGGGCAGCTTCGGTGAAACGGACACCTCTGTCCCTAGCTTGTGCCGAGTGGTGGCTCTAGGAATGTGAGCACCATCAGTGGGGGCATTGTCACCGACAAAGGATGCTCGTGGAGGCCGAGAAGTAAGCATTTGCCTCCGTTGCCTTCTCTGCCTGTGAAAACATTTCTGTTAATGTGCTGCTTGCAGAGAGGGTACTCCACCAATGTCTGCAGGAGGTGGACGTTTGGAGCAGAACTTGTACGTGGAGGAGGCGAGACACAGTTTGGCCGTGGGGGGAAGAAGCATGTTAGAATCCTTTTCAGGATTCTATTCTGGGTGTATTAGCAGATGGGAGGCTAAGGAGCCCCGCAGGGAGGGCGATGTATTGGTCAGCTAGTGCTACAAAATGCCGCATAAGACACCATCCTGGAACTCAGTGGTTTTAGACATCACTATGCTCACCCATCTGCAGGTTGGCTGGGCTCAGCTGGCAGCTCTGCTCCGCACCGGGGACACGCAGCGCTTGGTGGGGCGGCTAGCTGCGCATGTGCTCCTTCTGGGCCCAGGCTCAGGAGCAGCAGCTACCCAGGTGAAGGGTTTCTTATGACAATGACAGAAATTCAAGACAATGAGGTCTCTGAAGGTTTAAGTTGGAAACTGTCCAACTCACTCCTGCGCATATGCTGCTGGCCGCAGAAAATGTCACGGCCAAGCCCAAACTCAAGAGGTAGGGAAAAGCACTCTCACCACGGTGAGGACGTGTCAAGGATGTGGATGCGGGGAAAGGCGGGGACTGGGGCAGCCGTTCAATCCACCACGGGAAAACAGCACACTGGGCTGTGCCACCGCTTTCTCAGTTTTTCCTCTCGGCACTTCTGGAAAGTAGGCATTGCTGGTCCCACGGATGAGATTTGAAAGGTCAAGTCCCATGAAGGAGCTTGACGGCAGGGTTGGGGTTAGGACTTAGGTCTGCCTGACTCCAAAACCCAGGCTCTTCCTGCCACGCCACTGAGCCATGATGGGATTTTTCCTCACCTGAAGAATGGGACTAAAATCCCATTTTTGCCTCTCTTTGCAAGCTTGTGTGAGGCTCCAACAAGGCAATGTATAGGCAATTGCTTCTGAGCCTCAAAGCATCCCATGATTGGAAAGCTCTATCATTTAATATTATCAAAACCATTGCTGTGATTAACATGGGATTTGAGTGTGGCTGCCTCAGCCCTGGTCCCAGTTACCTTGGGGAGTGATCTTGGTCACGTCCCTGTTCCTCCGTGGCCCCGCTCTTCTCGCTTTGAAGAGGGGATATGAAATTCTACCCTAATTTATTAAATGGTGGACTTTTGGGTGGCCTTGGGCACAAAGGACGGGATGGCTGGAGCTTCACAGGTCACAGGAAATAGATGTGGGACCAGAGGGGATGGTGCTGTAGGGTGGCCGAGTAAATGAAGCCAGTTGTCAAGGCCAAGTGAGGCCAGGCTGTTTTAATCAGCTCAGTGGAGGCCGGGTGCTGATCCTGACGTCGGAACAAAGCAGGAAGTTAAGCCAGGCAGATGCCACCAGGCGCAAGGACACAGGTTCTGAGGGGGATGGTGGCGTATGGGGAGACGGACCCTGGAGAGAGGCGCAGAAGCCCCACCCACATGCCCTGTGATGTTTGATCATTTTCAGGCCCGAGGGCTGCTGATGCATCTTCCCCTCCCGCTGGCCAGCAGGGGGTCTTTGGCTAGAGGGCTGCCCTCTGGCAGTTGAAGTCCCTTAGCCCAAGCACAGGAAGGCCTGAAAGCGCTTGGGACTTGAGTTCATGTTCTGCAGAGGCCGTGTCCCAGGACTGACCCATGCAGAGGTGTGAGTGCACACCCCCTCACCGCCGACTGCTACGACTCCAGGTCTGTCCCCCAGAGCGCCCTGGGGGCTGAGCCGAGGTCGCCTTCCGTGGCACTTTGCTCAATGCCACACCCTTGTTGGCCCCTTCCTTCCCCTGTTCTGCCTCCCCATTCTCCTACCTGTTGTTCCTGGGAGCACTTCCTATGTCAGGGAGGCAGAGTGGTCCAAAGGGAAACGACTAATAATCTTATACCCGCAGGGCCGAGCTCCGGTTGTGTTTGCAGCTGGGGAGCACTTCACTGAGTCCCCAGGACTGAAGGTCGGTCGTGTGACTGGGCTTTTGTCAGACGGCCTGCATCGTCCTCAGTCTGATTGGTTCAGCAAACGTGCCACTGGGCAGCAGCCGCGTGCCGGGCACGGCGCCACAGGTGCAACGGGGGAGATGAACGGCAAACGGGTCATTCCCGCTTGATGTGGGTGAGGGCCGTGCTGGAGGGTGTGCGGGGACACGGGAACACCCACCCCTGTGGGAGGTGTCCCTGTAGGGGGAGATGCCTGGACTCGGTATTAGGGGTGCGCAGGAGCTGGGAGGCGGGCGAGTCAAGGGGGGAGGCCACTCCAGGCGGCGGGAACAGTGTGAACAGAGCCACGGAGGCATCAGGCTGCAAGCTGGGGCTCAGGGCAGGGAGAGGCAGGAGATGCTATGCGAGAGGTCATCGGGGGCAGAATAAGAAGGGCCGTGTAGACCTCCATTGGGGCTTGGCATCCTAAAGTGGGGTTTAAGCAGGACAGTGACAGGCCAGGCTGGGATTTGAGAGGGGCCCCACGGCAGCAGTGGAGGGAAGATCTGCGGGGCCTGGCTGGAGGCAGGAGGTCATCGCCGTGGTGACGAGGGCCTGACCCAGGGAGATGCTGGCAAGGAGGAGACTCTAGTCCCACCGAAGGCCTTAGGTTCCCTCCGTCCCACCTTCCTTCCTCCTGCTGCCCTGCCTTTGCTCAGGCTGGTCCCTGGTCCCCGACTTCCCTCACCCTTCTGACTCCTGTGCCATGTCTCATTCCTCCTTCGAGCCCCAGCCCAGCCCCACCTTCTCCAGCAGGCTCTGTCTGCCTTCCTGTAGTGGACCGGGGACTCCATCCTCGGGGTACCTGGTCCAGCCCTTCCCCAACAATTCCCACCGCTCCACGAGCCCTTGAGAGCTGGGGCCACTTTTTCATTTCCGTGTCCCCTGTGCTTAGCGCCATGCTTCTTGGCCCATGGAGTGGTCTCCACAATACTTTTATAAGGAAAGACCGTGATGGACGACTGCTAAAGTCTAACAGTGGGACAGGGACGACGCCACACACCGTGGCCCCGTGGCTAGCGGAGCCTGGCCTGGAGTAGGTACAGTGCGAGCAAAGGGCTACAGGGTGGGACAGGGAGCGCAACCGTAATTCTCCAGGCTCCTCCAGGTCCCTGACAGTGGCAGAAGAGCTTACAGGGGTGCATGGAAGGGCGCCGTGGGCCAGGCTGAGACATGCTGCCCGTCCCTTCCGTGGCCGGAACTCGTCAGCTAGGAAGCTGGGACATCTAGCTAGGTGGACGTCCCAAAGAAAAGGAACATGAGTTTCGATAAACACACGGCAGCGTCTACCACAGGCAAGTTACTTAACCTCTCTGAGCTTGCTCCAGCTACAAATGGGGAGTCACGACACCCGTCCTCTGTGGTTGTGGGGATTGATGGCGCCAAGGCGCAGACGCAGCTTCCACGGGAACTGGCACGCGGTGAGCGCTCGGGAAACGTCAGCTCTGTCATTATCCTTCCCCAGTCGCTGTCGTTGCTCTTACCAAATCTGGCCTGAGCACCATCGCACGGGAACCAAAAGCCGTTAGCGCCCTCGGCAGCGTCTCACAAAACTCCCCTCTCCGGCCCTGGAGGGGACGCGCGGCTTCCTCGCGCAGCTCCCTCGGGCTGTCTGGGCGCGGAGGTCTCTCATCCTCCCCTGACTAAATGCACGAGACAGAAACAGAGGACGGGGAGCGGCTCTGCGGCAGGGACATTAACCTGCAGCCTCGCCTGGAACCGTGTGCTCAAGGCCTGTGGGCGTCTCCTCCGCACGGCTGGGCCTGGTCCTGACACCCCGGAAGGTGTTGTCATTGTCATTCGAAATACCTGGAAAAATAAACTTTATTGACTCCATTTCCACATTGAATGGAAACACAAGTCTGTTTCTTTCAATAGAAATGCTTTAAGAGTTTTTTTTTTTTAAATCAATTTTCTCCTTCTTTAAATAAAAGACCCCCTTTTCTTCCCTCCTTGGCAGCGCTGTTTAGCAGGTGGTATTATGTGGAGATTTTTCTACAGTGGCAGCCTTTGGCGACCCTCATCTTAAGGAACTGCTTAAGCATTCGATAATAGCCCATACAGTGGCTCTCCACAAATAAACATCTGCTTATAAAGAATTTAACCTGGGGAAGCCACACTTCAGAGGAGAGGGCGTCCTTAATGGACTCTCGGTGCGGAGCCGAAAGGGAGTCCATTGCAGCTGGAAACCGACAGCCCCTGGTTGTCATGATGCTCAGGATGCTGGGAACAGCTGGGCCAGGTGGGCCTGGAGGGTGGAGGGCATGGCGGCGTGCCGGCACGGGAGCGCAGAGAGAAAGGCGCGTCCTGCCTGCCTACCTGGGGAGGAATCTGCTCAGCACGGCCGCCTCCTCCTCTGCGTGGGGCCCCAGGACAGAATTTATCAGTCTTCAGTTCATCCTTTGTCGGCTCCCGGACAGGAAAGAAGAGGAGAAGAAGCTCACTGGGTGTGGCCACGATGACCGCTGTGGCCCCGGCCAGGCCTGGTCTCCTGTTCTGGTTTTGCCACGTCCTGGCTGCGAGGTCCTGTGTGACCCCCCGCGTTCCACGTCAGAAAACCGGAGATGCTAAACCTCCTCTCTCGGGGTTGCTGTGAGGATTAGAGATCGCAGCCGTGAGACTGCGGCGTAGAACCGGCAGCTACCGAGAATTCAGGAACACAGTGGGCATCGTCACGGAGTCCCCCGAGCTGGGGACGAAGGGCAGAGGCCTCGTCGGCACAGCCCAGGGAGAGATGTGCTGGGCCCCAGCAAGCAGAACGGGAAGAACCCAGGGCCTTGGTTTGGAAAGACAAACATTGGGTGAGGGGTTATTTGAGGCCAATTCGAAGAATTGCTGACACAAGTGTCATCTCAGGCTTTCCTCACAACAGCCCCGTGGTAAAGGTCTTGCTATCCCATTTTGCAGGTAGGGAGACTAAGGCGCAGAGCTGTGAGCGTGTCACCCAGCCTGCAGGGAAGCAGGGGTCCAGACTCAGAATGGGCTCTCTCTGCCGCACAATACTACTTCCAGTGAAGTTCACCCTCTTAGAATTTCTGCCCCGTAACACACAACCTAAAGACAGTTAGCAGTAGCCTGGCCGTTCCATTGACTGCTCACCATAAAAATTCCACCATTTTCCTTGGCACTAACTAAGTACCTAAGTGCATTATAGGCGCGGGCAGGGGATAGCGGCTAAGGCGCGGCGTCTGCACAGCTGTGCCGCTCCTCTGGCCCATGTGGCTCGCGAGTTAGAGAGGGCCGGGGAGGAACAGGGGCTGGTGAGGACGTGGAGAAATCGGAACACTTGTATGTTGCTGATGGGGGTGTAAAATACCGCAGCCACTTTGGAAGACAGTCTGGCAGGTCAACCATGGAGTTCCCATACGACCCGGCAAGTCCGCTCCTGGTACACACCCAAGAGAAATGCAAGCATACGTCCACGAAAACTTGTACACAGATGTTCACAGCGGCACTGTTCATAGTAGTGAAAAGGTGGAGAAAATCCAAATGTCCATCAGTGGACGAGTGGATAAACAAAATGTGGTCTATCCACACAACAGCGTATTATTCAGCCGCAGGCAGGAACGAGGCACGGATACACGCCAGCGTGGAGAAGCCTCGAAAACACTGAAACGTGAAAGAAGCCAGGCACATGTCATATGATTCCATTTGTGTGAAATGTCCAGAACAGGAAGCCCATCAGTGGTTTTTCTAGAGATGGGGGATGGGACAATGAGGGGGACGCTAAAAGGTGCAGGGTTTACTGCGCAGGTGATGAAAATATTCAGCATCGACCGCAGTGACAGTTCACACATCCGTGAATACACTTAAAGACCACTCACCGAATCGCACACTTGCAGTGGGTGTGTGCTTTGGTGTGTGCTTGTGCCTCCATAAGGCTGTCTTTTGGGGAAACAGAGTTGGAGAGGGGTGAGTGTCTAAAAAGGAAAATTGGGGTGCCTTTTCCAGAAGCTTGGAGAACCGATGCTGGCAGGGAAAAGCGGTCAGTGCCCGACTTTACGTGGCTGTTACACAGGTGAGGGATATCCTGGGCACCTTGCCTGGTGCCTGGTGGTGGCAAGACCTCCGCACACACGAGTTTATTTTTCTTTCCCTCCTCTGTGAGGACCTCAGTGTGACTCAGTGGACTTAGCAAGGGCGACAGGAGTTCCTTCCTGCTTTGAGGTGGGCAAAGAAACGGTTGTAAGCCAGCATTCCTCAGAGAGGAGGCAGCTGACAAGGGTCCCATGAGTGGACACCGTCTTGGGCTATGCCCAGGTGCTGGAGAAAGTCGCTTGCACCTGCTAGTGTGCGCCGCGAGTCTGGCCAAGAACCCAACTTCAACCACCACCACTGGCGTGCGATTTTTTTCTGTGGAACCCACTTTTGGGAAACAGCCTGGGCCTGTAATCCAAGTGTTAAGAACAGCCTGACCCTCCCGGGCCTCCACCTTACATGGCCTCTGGGCTGTGGGCTCAGCTCTGCCTGAGGGACTCAGCTTCCCCTGAGGCCCAGGCCTGGCCCTAGAGCTGGCCTGACCCGCTGCCTGAGGCCTAGCAGCCAGCTGCATCCTGGGAGCTCCTGCCAATTTAACCCAGAGCCTCCCGTGTGCTGACCTGGCCTTCCCACCATCCAGCCAGAGGGTCACTTGGGCTTGGGGACGAGGTGAGGGGTGGATGAGGCAGGGAGTGTCTCTCGGATGTCTGGGAACAGGCCACTGAAGCCAGGTGGCTTCGGGATCATCATGTGCCACAGAAGCCACGCCACGCCCTGATCATCCTCCCAGAGCCTGAGATAGAACCACAGACAGCAGCAGGGGCTGAAGACTCCACTCAGGCTCCCCCGCCCGACTTTCCCACCGATAGGGTCCCTGAGGGCCAGCTCTTCATCTGTGAAATTAGGTAATAACGCCTATTCCCCAAGTTACAGTGAGGTTTAGATGAGAAGAGTTTTGTGAAAACACCTAACAGAGTGGCACAGAGTAAATAGGTGCTCATTAAAACTCTTCTACATCGTCAATGATGTAGCCCCAGGTGGTCAGTCCCTCCAGATCATTCAGGCAGATGGATCTCTTTGCAGAGTGGGTGCTGTTTCCATTTCATATTTCCTGGGGATCGGAAGTGGCCTTACCAGGTGTTTTATTGAGGAAACTGAGGCACAACCAGGTGACCCAGCTTGGGTCAAGGACACCATGGGAGGGGAACAGGTGCCTGGAGACAGGCTGCAAGCGGTGGCTTGGTGAGGAGCCTCAGCGGGTATTCCGGAAAGTGGGGGCTATGGAGGGAGGAAGTGGGGTCCCCACATGAACAACAGGCCTTGAATTTGGATGTCGGGTAATTTTCCAAAGGAGGTTGTAAACACAGTCTCATGGGTGCACTGAAGGACAGAAACAAGAATACTGTCTCCGTGTGACTTTTAGGTGAGTGTCCCACGGAGACCCTGCTCCTGGGGTGCATGCAGGGTGGTAAAAACTCACTGAACAAACCTGGGCATTATCTCATGACTAGCACAGTGAATTGTGTTGCATTTTTCGTGTGTGTTTAAAGTGTCATTCTAGTAAATGTACACATTTGATGCATATGACAAATTTTGTGACTGTTGTGGCATTTCTGTATTCCTGGCCCTCTCTTGACCTTTGAGAAAGCAGTTTTGTTACCTGAGCTGGCTGCTTTTGTCGCTCGCACGGATTAAATACTTAACCGTCAGCTGGCTTCGCGCCTGGCTCTGTTCCAGGTGCCAGGACAGGTAGGGGGTGAAACGGACAAGAGCATCTGCCCTCTTGGGGCTCTGCGCTTGCTGGGTAGAGACAAACCTGTAGGCAAAATCTACTGTGTGTCAGATGCATGTGCCGTGAAGACAAGGAAAGCAGGGACGGAGAACGGGGTGACAGGGACGGGGATCGGCCTGGGGCAGGGAGGGGGTTACATGTTCGGGGGTGCAGAACCTGGGGGTTACCCGACCTCCCTGGACCATGCGGGCATGAGGGATGACGTGGGGATCCCCAACTTCTTGGGGCGGCTGATGAGACCAGAGGATGACTCACTGCACTGTTTGCACCACGACCGCGCAGAGTCCGAGTGAGGCTGTGAGTGGTGGGTGCGGGGAGAGACCCAGGGTCTTGCCAGGAGCGGGCAGACTTCCTGCGGCCCGCTTCACCCACGCCAGGCCAGGGCGGGGAGACCAGCCTGGAGCAGGCGGAGCTCCCAGGCTTGGGCTGTGGGTTGGGAGGGGCAGGGAGGTCCTCGGCCTGTCCCAGAGGCCACCGGCAGGCAGCTAAATCCGGAGTGTGCGGGTGTGTGGGGGGGCAGGGGTGCTTGGGCAGTGGTAACCTTGTCGATTTGCGGCTCCTACGTGCCGAATTTTCCGAAATCTCAAAAGGAAAATAGTGGATTCATGGATTCAATGCATTTTCTTCTCCCTTGCATGTGGGAATACTTCTCCCCGCCCCCAAGTTCCCAAACTGGCTCATAAATGGGAAATGGTGTCACCCTCCCACCTTGCCAGGCAAGTGCTGGGAAACTTCCTGCAACACCTCAGCCCTCTGGGGGCAGCATTGGGTGGGGGCTCCCCCTCTCCTCTCTCCCCTCCCCCCACCCCAGGCAAAAGGAGCCCCAGTTCCTCGGTGGGGGCGGGTCCCACTGGGCGGGGTTAATAGGACAGAATGGCTGCTCCTCCATGGCCTCTGGTTTCTGCCTTCCTTCAGGTCAGCAGTGGCTCCCAGACAGCCATTCATCTCTGGGTGGACAGCTGTTCACTGCGGAGCAGAGCAGGCCACGGTTCCCAGCCGCAGGCGCCGTCCGGCTGGCCGGGCACAGAGCCGACGTTTCATCCATGTGTGGCCCACGAGCCTGGACCGATCTCTTCTGTTTTGAACTTGGAGGAGGAGGAGAGGTGAGCGATGTGGCGTGGCCTGATTTTAAATTATGATTCTACTTTATAGCTTGATGATTATGTTTTTCGTTGTGAACTGTTTTAAATCCACTTCCAAAGTGCAGGATATAGACAAATATGAGAGATTCTTTTCTGGGGTGGGGGGAGACAAATTTTATTTGTTTTAAATGTCATTTTGTTTTATAATAGGGTTAAATTTATAACTAAATGAAATTTAATTTTTCTCTTTACAAACACTCTGAAACAATTAGAGATCTCTGCCAGCACTCACCAAAGTTCTTATATAGAATGGCTTTGTAGGTAGGAAATTAGCTCAAATGATGGAGCACTTACTTGGCATATACAAAGGCCTTGTGGTCAGGCCTCTGCGTGTTCTGTGAATAAATTTAACAAACTATGGAGAACTTTGTCAGGAGACTTGGCTCCATTTTTTTTTTTTTTTTGAGACAGAGTCTGACTCTGTTGCCCTGGCTAGAGTGCCGTGGCATTAGCCTAGCTCACAGCAACCTCAAACTCCTGGGCTTAAGCGATCCTCCTGCCTCAGCCTCCCGAGTAGCTGGGACTACAGGCATGCGCCACCATGCCTGGCTAATCTTTTCTATATATATATTTTTAGTTGTCCAGATAATTTCTTTCTATTTTTAGTAGAGACAGGGTCTCGCTCTTGCTCAGGCTGGTCTCGAATTCCTGACCTTGAGTGAT
>CAUYSK010052390.1:0-37185 GCA_963575035.1 Avahi laniger
GATTAATGACTGGTAATATTATAATTTCCTATGAAATTAGTATTTGGGTTGTGTGAACAAATAACATGATAGTCAATGCCACAGGACACCAGCTATTAACTCCTACTACACACATCCTCCTATAGGAGAATAAAAATATCATCCATCGGACTCATGTTCTCCACTGTATTATAAACTCATTATAAAAACGAATGACATTTAGGGACCAGAATATAGGACCTTTGAGACCATGTTAATTTTTGCCTAACACAAGGGAGAATTTCAACTTGCTAGCACGTAGAAGCAGTGTGGCTAAATTTACTCTGGAACAACCTGGTTTGCAATTGAGAAATTGATACAAGTAAGAAAATATGTTTATACAGTTCTAAAGAAGGGATTAATGGGGTTATTATACTATTTTCTTATCCTAATGAAGCAGCTTCTCATTCCAGAACTACCCTACAGTCTTTTCCAACACTGGAATTCTATAGTTCTTCAGTTATTGCTATGCTTAAACGATTCTTCTACTTCTAATTTCTTAAATCTCCAGGACAAACTTTGCTATTTTCCTTTATTTATTAAACCTTCATTGTTTTTAAGTAAAAGGTCCATTTATTTATTATTCAATCACATTAAAGGCCTACCGTCTCCCACTGAGAAAGACTGTGTACATAAAAAAATCTTCAGAGTGTAATCAGGAATAGAAAAGAAGAGAATATTTCTTCCTGTGTCGGTCAGCCTGACATCCTGTCAAAATCAGGACCCTATGAGCTCTTTGGGAACACTGACCATGGTTCTAAATAATATATGAATCTGGACAATTACAAATATATGTTTTTGCTTTTTGCTCACACACAAGACACACTAGGGGCTTGCCTCAAGTTGAATGGCTTCTTGTATTCACTGGTTTCCAGCCTATGCTCTCATCTCATTAGAATTTCTGTATCCTCTGGTCTTGCAGAGTTCCCTTTACCTTCTTTTGTATCAGACAAAAGATGGTAATTTACGTCTAATTAACGGAACTGAGTCATAATGAGTTCTTTTCTCTTAGACAGCATTTGAATGTCCAAAATAACCAGTGAGATTTGGGCTTTTCAGTCTTGCTCCAGTTTAAGGTTTTATAACACAATGCTCTCATTCAAGACTCCTACTTTGCATACAGTCAGAGGGCTGGAGGTTATCCACATTGTGAAATTCTTTGGCTGGTTATGCCCAGAATGATTGAATGGCAGGCAGGCGGATTTAATATTTTCTGCTAAGCAGCTCTGTTGAAACAGTCAAGCTTATGATTGCATCCCTTTTTATGTCTCTTACTTATACTTTGAAATGGTATCTTTTGCCAGTTGATGAATTTGATAGCATTCTTTATGAGATCAATTTCCTTGCAAAAGATACAAAAGACAGTTTGAAAGACAAGTTCGATGCAGCGCACACAAAGGGCTGTGCATCTGTGTGGAGAGAGGCATGATAAAGTGCAAATGCGGTTCTCCTCACGCCCTGACGAGGGACAAAGATGTAATGATGTAAACACAAGGAGCCTGCCTACAGAAAGCAAAAGCACATGTTCTAACAGGAACAGGAACAGGGAGAAAGTACTTGAAGCATCTTCTCGCGCTCTCACATGCCAGGGTATTTTAATATGCCCTTCATACACGCAGGCATGCCAACACAAACAAACTGGGGAGTCTGAAATCCGCTGGCATCACGCCATCCCACAATGACACCAGTTAGAAACACTGGGTATTTTCCTCCTGGGATTGTCTTCATCCAAGCTTTTTATTACATTGGGTTAAGAAGAAAAAAAAAAAAACAATCCTTCTCTCTATACCTCAAAAGCCTCAAAATCCCAAAATGTATTCCTTTGATGGAACACTGTTATATTGAAAAAATTGTGCCAAGACCACTTAACTGTCATGATGTTCTGCGGAAATGCATCTTCACCTCCACTCCAACTTCACAGGCTCAGCCACTCGAAAACAAAAACAGAAAGAAAAACCCAGAAGAAAACAAAACACAAAACAAGGCTGACCAAACTTTCATCAGAGGAGCCCTGGGATGGGGAAATTATGGCAGTCTTAGGCAGAAGACAGGCAAACCGGGCTATGGATACTCAGATTTTTTTTTGTCTCCTCATCTTTTTTTCCCCCTCAGAGAGGGCAGAATGTAAAATTTATGAAGACAAGCTCCTCAATAGATACATCTGATTTGTCAAAATGAAAAGATGACCCTTCAGTAACTAGGCTGCTTGGTGAAAATATTAAACCAGACAGTAAGTCAGAGAAAATTAAATACCACCTTGATTAATAAGGCTTAATGAGTGAGAAGCAACTAATTTATAACATTAAATTGACAAAAATAGGTTAACGAGAAAGGAGACTGTTTCACATCAGATTAAAGTATAATTTCTTTTTCTCTTTTTCTTTTTTTGAGGGGAGAAGGAATATATCGATACTCAAAAAACAACTATCGTTTTGAACATAAAGACAAAAATCACTTTATGCAATGTGAAGCAACTGTCCTTACCTCTTGAGGCTCACAATCTAATGTGAGAAGTAAAATATACGTAAGAATCCCTGAACATGCAAATGAGTTTCAAAGTTAATTTATAACTCTGGCACTTGAATCACAATTCTTTTCATTCAGACTAAATCAAAAATCATCTGGACATCTCCGAGTTAACTCAGATACCCTAAACTAGAGCAGAGTGAATTAACAGCACGAGAACCTCACAATCCTGCCTTCCATCCTCATATACTTGAAGGCATGCAGACTCTGAGAGGGATGGGGAGGAAATGCCCCGGGTGTAGGTCTGTGCCACAAGGGTCTGAGAAGCTGGGGACCTCTCAAAGCAGGTGGATTGCGGAGGAAGGATCTGCAGCGCCAACAGCTCCTGCAGGGGTGTGGAAGGGCTCCTGCCGGGGCCAGGGACTTTCCATGACAGCAGCCTTCTGAGTAAGTCAAGTGTTTCTAAACTGGGGGCCTCCTGCACATAGCACAAGATAGTCACCATACAAAACAGCTTGAGTGCACCGTGAGTAAAAGCAGATATTGCATATCACAAGAGAAAACACGAATTCTATGCTAGGTGTCACGTGAAGACCACAGTGCAGAGTCAAAGGGAAATCAAATCTGATTTAAAAAATTGATACAATTAATGCCTAGATTATTATACTTAACTATAATTTACAAAATAGCCCTCCTTAAGGAGCTTTGTAAACAAATAAAGACCGAAGCACGTGTGACTTAGTTTTATGCATTTGTTTGTTCTCATAATGGCGTATTTGTAGAATAGAGAAGAGAGGAGGAACAGAGACTGAAAACAGAGCAGGAGCATGTCCCCTTTACTTACCATTCAGTGCCATCTATGCTTCAGAAGACTGCTTTGTAATAAAGAACAGATATATAGACATTTCATATAAACTTAAATTCCAAACCTATTTCTTTTACTTTAAACCAGATTAGGACACCATCAACTGATAATTTTCTGGAAAAAAGATTTTAGGACCTCAAATAAAAGAGTCAGAAACACAATGAAAGGCATTCCAAATAGTAACTACCACAGAAAAATCAGACAGTAATATTCAGTCACGACTTAGAAAGGGAAAACCAGTCACATACATTTCTTCACTTTATAATTATATAATCTTCACATTATAATCTTAATAGTAACATTTCCTAGACGTAAGGACATTTTTAAAGGGTTATTATGTCTTTCTATATGTAAAGGAGCCAAGTTGTCATACTCTCTCTTTTTTTTTAGCCAAAAAGTTGCATATAAGTTGATGGTCTGTAAATAGTCACACTTTAAATGGCCTTGAATTATCAAAGTAATTTAAAGCAATTTTTTCAAGTCCAATAATCTTTTCTAAAACAAATGGTTATATCTAATTTATCCATTTCCTAATTGGTCAAATCTAGAAATAGTTTTCTTAAAGCAAGTTTAGAGGAAGTAAGGTTAGTGGAATTCATGATAAGTACTCTTACCAGGTCTTATTCCAAGAGATACATTCAGCAACAAATATGCAGTGGGCGCCCATTACATGCAGGCGTGTGAAGGTGCCAAGAACACAGCAGGAAACAGGACAGAGCCTGATTCCCCCCGATGGAGCTCTCCACACTTCAGATCCATGGTTAGCAGACACAATCTTCAATATCCACCGTGAGTGGTGCTTTCTTAAACTGTTTAATTCCTTCCTCCTACAAAATCTTTGAGGTTTCAGTGATGAGAAAATATAGTTAGCCTGCTTCAAAAAAAATTATTGGATACCATAGCTATAAGGGCCTTGGAGATCAATCAGTCTGGCTGGTCCTTAACTTTCTGAGTACAAGTACCAGTCTTTACTTTATAAACAAAACAGAACTACACAAAAACACAGAACTATGTGGACCCCGCACATATTAGTAATTGTTCTTTTTAGCATCTGTTGACTAAGACAATGCATAATGAAAGAACTACTTTGAATTCAGTGTGCTTTAAATACATGTGCATTACATTAACCTCAATAGCATCTAAATTAATTTGAAGAACAGTGCCAAATGTGTGGTATTGGCTGACATGGATTTGCGTATTGGGCAATAACTCTGAGGTCCCTTAAAAGCAAGAATGGCAAACATCTCATCCACCTCCTTCGGGTCACTGTTGAAGCACAACTGAAAGGCCAGACATGACTGTGCCATCTTCCCAAGGTCATACCAATGGCTAGTGAGAACCGGAGGGTTATAGCTTCCACCCAGGTAGCAGTGTCTACAGACCTCTGCTCCGGTGCTAATCACAACCTTCCTCCCACAGAGGACAATTCTTCTTCAGTTACAAAATTTAAAAGTAATCTCTGTGTGCATTTATTACAGGATTGTCTAGTATATTCTAGCAAACTTTTGGTAATGCTATAAATGTTCTTCCCCTTCCAACCTTATAGTAGATAAGAACTTAATGAAAGCTAAAATATAACTTCAGGGCAAAAGACAAATTTTCTTTTATCGTACTGGAAAATGTTGTATCCATCATGGCCTAAAAACACCCAGAAGCCAGTATAATATTTCTAATGTAACATGTATCTTTCTGGTTTGGGGAAAAAAAAAATTCTTTTATTTCTTTTCACTCTGCCTACAACTAAAACATTGAGATAATAGAGATTAAGCCTTAAATTGCTATATCCAATAGCGGTCGAATCACAAGAGGACTGAAAAAGCATTTGTCTCTACAAGCTAATACCAGTGTGTTAGTCCTTTGGGCAGTTTACATTGATTTTGCATTTAATTGCTTAGGCTGACTTACTCATATTTTCCAGGACAAAGTTGTAAAAATGAAAGGATCTAGGTACACTCTGCTGTGAAGCCAAAAGGAGAAAACAAACTTAGAGTAATGGTTTCTGAAATACCTATACGATTGCAAAGAGTTTTTTTGTTTTTGTTTCTGTTTTTCTGCTAGAAATTCACACTGAGGATCATAAGCCAAATTGAGATCAGAGGTGATAAAACTGTACTTTCTCCTCTTTCCCACATTTCCCCATTCTGTTCTTAAATTGCTTTGAGAAATGGGAAGAAAGGAAAAACATCCCCTGACACTTAAATACTCTTCACCTACTCTGTAACTAACTGGGTTTAATTCCCTTCAGTTAGCTAGTCGACTTTGTCCTTTAGTCTGTCTGGTAAATATTAGTATTTCACAATTCTTTCCACATGTTTCTATAAAGTGGTGAAAAAAAACCTCAATGTCACTCATTTCTCTTACCATCAAAGAAGATAAAAACAATATTTTGATGGGAATGAAGCAATTAACCCTAAATAATTAACTCAAATTATTTTTTGGAGTATGGGTTTCCTGAAGTATCACAGAAAAAGATACTTTAAAGACAACTTAACTGATTTGTTATTTGAAGGAGCCACCTCTGGAAAATTAATTAAAATACCAATAGTTTTAGGACAGGGGCTATGTGGAAGGAACGCTAATATCAACTTTGTTTCCAAAGAAAAATGATAAATTTGTCTTTTCCATTGATTAACTAAGCTATTTTCATCACTGTTTAAACAAGCCCCATGTTAGTTTGCTGGGGCTGCCACAACAAAGTACCACAGACTGGGTGGCTTAAACAATAAAAATTCTCACAATTCTAGAGGCCGGAAGTCTGAGATTAAAGTGCTAAGAGTTGGTTTCTTCTGAGGTCTTTCTCCTTAGCTTGTAGGTGGTCTTCTCTCTGTCTCTTCATGGTGTCTTTCTTTGCGTATGTTTGTGTATCAGTCTCTCTTCCTATAACATCCTGGATGAGAGCACGTGCGATGGCCTCACTTTAACGTCATTAATTCTGTAAAGATCCATCTCCCAACACAATCACATTCCGAGGTACTGGGGAGGTTACGATCTCAATACATGAATTTTATGGGCATACAGCCAACCCTTAACATCCCCAATAACCAAATATCAACTCTTCATTTCTGAGTGGCTCTACAATGTCTAATTTTCTCAGCCCAACATTTAATGATGATCTTGCTCCTTTAAGGTTAAGAAAGGAAGACTGGGAAAGTCAGAGAAATTACTGATCACGATTCCAAAGCAACAAGAGTTAGTGCTAGCGGTGGTCTCATCTTAGTCTTTATGGAAGAAATGGTTACTTTCATGTATAAATTTGAAATCCTTATTTAGAAAATGAAACAAAAGTAAGTCAGAGGAACAGCATTACACATTAATTTTGGTTGTCACCCTTCAGAAGACCAATGGAAATAAACTGTTCAATCCAATTATTTTCTTCTGTCACCCTATTTTAAGAAATAGAATTAAATATTGATCAGAAAAGAAAAAACAAAAAACAAAAGCATGAAAAAAATCTAAAATTGTAAAAAGCCCCATAAAAACTAAGCAGTTGACAATCTTAAGATATAATATTACTTTATATAATATTATTTTGTAAATCTTCAAAGAAGAAAAAGTCCCTAGTTCAGAGGTGGTAGCGAATCACATTTCTAGTATTTATTTCTAATTTTATTTTTTTTCCATAGAATAAATTAAATTACAGAAGAACAAGAGAATTATGGAAATCTTCACATCTTGGAGCTCCAGTGGTACGATCGGTTAGTGTGCAGTACTTACAGAGCAATCTTCACATCTGTCCTTTCATTTTTAACAGTGAAGGATAAGGTGCATTAAGAAGAAATTATTTTCTTGACAACCAAGTGCAATCAGGCCATACTCAAACCTAAGCAACCCCTAACATGTGAGTTACGTGCTCTTTCCAAAGATATCAATGAATTTGAATATTTCTCATATTGTGAGCAAATCGCAAATGTAGGTAACACTGAACTTCATATGTCCCTCTAAAGGACTTGTTAAAAAAGACAATGACAATAGAGTTGTTGGCCATTTCATTAATTATCACAATCTAGCAAGTACTGCATAATAAGAGTTTGAAACAATGATACTCCTCATCTTTTGGTTCAAGAACACCTTTAAGAATACAATTGATAATGGTATGAATCACATCTCTAGGAAAAAAAAATGTATGTGTGTGTGTGGTGTGTGTGCGCATGTATATATGTATATGTATGCACACAAAATCTGGCATATCAGGGAGGTGAAATATCCCCCAAAAGTACCATAAATTAAAACTTCTGACTCGGGTCAAAAACAGACAAAGCCTAAGTTAGAAGGTGCTGAGTGGCATCTGTTGTTCCTGAGCCCTCATCTCAACTGAAAGACTGTTCCCATGTAATAAAGGAACAAGCCTGGAGTCCTAAGTTTTCAAAATTCAGTGAATCAAGAATATGGATTTTCAAAGGTTTTTCTTTTTTTTTTTTTTTTTGCCCTTTACACACTATTTCACTCCTGTATGGAGACTGCTATGTAAGCTTTGATTAAGATAGATAGGTCTTTATCTTTTAAAGTCTAAGCAAAATAAAGAAAAAGAAAAGGAAAGAAAAGAAAAAAAAAACATTGTATTGTTTGAAAAAACAATAAAAAACTTCGCTATAAGGTTCAGATAAAACATTGTGTAAAGCACTATTACTGCCAGCCCAGTAAAAAATTAATAAATTTTCCTTGACATATTCTATTTTATTCTTTTACATATTACATATTATACTCGAAAAACTAAAACTCAAAACCTAGTAGTAATTTATGCATACCTTTGTCACAAAGACAACCATAACTAAACCCCAAAAGTAAATTTCACTCTTACTTTTCTAAAAGTGAAGAGCATACAAATATAAGAAACATCACAGATTTCAGCTCCCTGAGGCATTTTTTGGAGGTCGACAAGGAATGAAGGGAAATGGGACGGTGCATGAACAGAACCAGCCCTCAGAGTCAAGGGGACACATCCCAGAGCCCACATACGAGGCTGGAGCCAGGTAATATGTTCTCTTTATATTGACAATGGCTGGATACTTTCCAGACAGATCTCGTATGAGCGAATCTAAATTTTTCTTGGAGTTGATTAAAAATTCTATGTGTCTCAAATCTGCAAAGATACATGTAAAGTTCTTTGTTGTATTTATGATAACATATACCCTTCTACAGAGTTAAAATAACCTATTTTTGAAAAAAAACAGCTAGTTTGGGGAAAGTTAAAACTGCTTTGGAGTTCAGTTTCCTCCACTGTAAAAAGGAGTTAAAAGAGATGATTGCTATGGCTCCTACGTACTTTAAATATTACATTTCTATGGCTTAATGTTTGTAGTGAATGAAGGCAAGGATTCAGTTGGCCAGGCCAATTTAACTAAAAAAAAAAAAAAAAATCTACAAAGTTTGGGAAAATACATGTTAAAGAATTTATAACATGCTATAATCTATTTTTTTCCAGTAACTTCAGATCAATGCTGCTTTAATAAGGTGTCTTGATTCATACATTTTAGTGCTTAAATTTTACACTCTGTCAATTATCTAAGAACCCAAGTTTTTCCTCCCTTAAAAAAAGGTCTGGCCTGACTTCAGGGACCAGGTCTTTTTCATCTTTCTATACTCCATATCCAATAAAGCTTAGGAGCATACTGAGACATCTAATAAATGCCTGCTAAATGGAGAAACAAATTAGGGAGTGACTGCACTGATGTGAGTCAGGCATATGGAATTTAAAACAAAAAACAGGATCTGACTACAGGTTTCCATTCCTCTGGAAGCATGCAGAACAGGGGGCAGAGGCAGGTAAAAAAGAATCAATTACAATGTACTGTGACTAAGTTCCACGTGGAGAGCACGTACAGGCACAGTAACGACACAGAGGAGTCATGAAGGAACCGGCAGTGGCACAAGAGGTTATTAGTATGGATTGCTGGGTGCATTACAATGTCAGACAACAAACTATTCGGGAAGTACGCAGTTTTATTACTACCTAGCCCTGCTTTCTTTAGGAAGGTCGTTGTGAGGATGATGCAGACCTGTTTTTACTCCTTAAAGTGTATGGAGCCAAGTGAGAACCCAACAGTACGAGGTGTTGCTCCCTCTATACCACTGGGCATGTAAAGGTACACATAATAGACTTTAAATTTTACACTCATAAAAACATATTTAACGTGGAATGATTCCAGAAAGAATGGAATGATCTTAAGTGTAGCAAAGAAAAGGCCTTCCAGGCAAATATTTGAGCAAAAATGATGAATAATTTTGCACAAGTCAAAATTGTAAATAATATTAGAAACAGATTGATCTCCTTGCTAATAATCAAAGATGTATCAATTAAAACAACCTTGAGATAGAATTTTATGGGTGTTAAGAAAGCAGGATTTTTTTTTAAATAACACACTTAATACACGATGGTGAGTAACTATGGCAGGGCATACTATTAATAAGCAACATGCTTTTGGAAAACAATATGAGAATACACAACAAAAGTAATAAAGTAGTTTTATTTAATTTCACTCTTGGGAACATATTCTTCAAAAATACCCCATAGGAAATTATAAAAAGTATATTAGCATTAAGTTGTTTTGGCATTATCTATAAAAATCAAAAAATGGAGCAAAATCCAAAATGATCATGCTAACAAATTAAAAGGTATCCACACAATCTAATATTATGCACTCAATAATTTATGATCACAAAGGCATTGCAGAAACAAACCAAAAATTTGTTATGAGGATATGTGAAAAATATGGTTACCACATGTACTTTGTGAATGAGACTTATACAGCATAAATCAGCATTTGCTCTCCTGTAGCAGCAGTGCTTAAAATAATGACAAATTAGGCACGCTCCCTATTTGAGAAAGATCATGTACAAAATTAAAAATCTGCCAATGTAGTGGAATTATGAAAATTTATAGCGGTAGATAATTTTTCTTATGGTAATCTTTCAATGTCCAGCACACATGCCACCTCATTTGGCCACACAATTCTCAAAACAGAATGTAATATTTTCTGCAACCTCTTATTTCCAAGGTACTCTTAGAGTGCCCCAGAGGCATTAATCAGGATCTCCCTTGTAGCAGAGGGTGGACCTGCTCTGACTTCCTGGATGGAAGGGAGAGGTAAGGCTCCTTCACTTTTGCATCTGTGTCTACAAAGAAGAGATATGTATTTGTGTTCCTTGAATTTAGATATCTGAAACAAAGCTAGAGAAAAGAAACCAAAGAGGGGCTGGTGATGGAGGCAGGCAGTCTGGAGTGTCCCCACACACCTATGGCTGTAATATTCCAATAAAACTGAAGCTATGGAATTTCATTCTTTACAAGAAGTTGAATTCACAATAAAATAGTCAAACAGTCTTCAACTTTATCAATAAAAAGAGGGAATTGGATTAAAACCCCTAACAGTTCCTGCAAGTGTATTCATATCTAATCTGCAATTCTCTCTATACCTAAAATACAGTTAGTTGGCCCTCAGTATCCATGGGTTCTGCATCCACATAGTCAACCAAATGTTGATCGAAAATATTAATAAATAAATGAATAGGGTATAACAACTATTTACATAATATTACATTGTATTAGGTATTACAAGTAATCTAGAGATGATTAAAGTACGTGGGAAGATATGTATATGTAAAGAACTTGGTAATCCGCAGATTTTGTTATCTCTGGGGGTCCTGGAACCAATCCCCCAAGACTACTGAGAGACAACTGTACTGCGCACTGCCACTTAAATACATCAGAACAAATTTACTACTCATATAAATTCCCGTTGAAATCTGAGATAAAAATAACTCATAATTTTTTCATATTCATGTATTTGCCAATTTTGATAAAAATAGCTTTGGGTTCATTTTCTTTTATTAAGAAAATCGAGCATATCTGAAAGATCACACAGGAATCTTGCAAAGAGCAAAAGTTCCTGTTTGCATAGCTTGTGTCTCAAAACATTTTATTTGCAGAATATTTGTCCTAAGAAAATAGTCATAAATGGGTAAGCTGCAAGGATGTCTATTCCAGAACTGCATGTAACAGTGAAAGCTGGGGAGGGGGGTTAAACAATCTATAAAATGACTTTTAGCAAATAAACTAATAGCACATCTGTATGCTGTATTGCTACAAAGATATTAAAATGATATTGAAGAAGATTTAATAACATAGGAAAATATTCAAAACATACCATTAAGAAAAAATGCGTAAATGTGGGACTCAATTTTTAGAAAAAGAAAAAAAATAAATTAATTCTTCTTATTTGCAGTAGGTTATGATCTGTATAGTTGCTGAGAACCTTAAATTTACAAACACTGAATCACTGCTCCTAGAGGAAATACAGGGTTAGGTTCCTGTGAGCCCGTGGACATAATGCTTTTGTCAACTTTGATCAACACATTGCTTTATGTGCATTTCTGTTTAAAAACACCTTACGAACATACGCTGCTGATTCACTAACACTGAACACAAGGCCAACAGAACTATTAATGTAATTCCTGCCTGAACAAAATTTACCTACCACACATATTTTCTCCATAAAGGAGCCTTTTTATGCTCAGGAACACTTCAGTCCTATACCTGGGGCAATTTTAAACAGTGAAATCACCAACAAAAAGCTCAAAATGAGAAAATGTGACCCTAAATAGGCTCCCAAAAGGAGACTGTTTACAGTCTGAAAGCTGAAATAAGAAGGCAGAGTGTCGCCTTGGCCAATCTCATGTGCTGGGCGACTGAAATTTTCTGCCACTCTTGTGTTCACAAATGAACAAGAAAGCACCATGAGTATTAATTTGGGGTTATGCATAAATCTCACGGAGTAGGTGAATTTTCACATACAGAACCACAAATAAGAAGAACTGACTATACATACACCTGAGCACAGGGAAGAAAAGGATGGATATGAATAATCTAGGATCGGGAGGCTCTCCAGGGAGTAGCTAAGTACTTCTACAGGCATAAAAAAATACTATGAGATCCATGGAGGAAGGAAAGACTTTATTTTCAGAGAGAGAAACAATCCTCAGACTGAGGAACGTGGTTCAGGGATACTGAAAGCGCATACCCTGAAGGGAAGTGGGAGCTGGTATGTATGTGTTTCAGAGTCAGTCTTATAGACATATTGAACAGGGTTGGGGAAATTCTATGAATATTCATGAGAAGTCAGGTGCTTGCACAATGAGTGGGTAAACATGCATGTAACACATGTCTCATGTTCACTTTGGGGAGCGGTTTTAGCATTAAAATGAGGTGGAATTCGGCTCTTTACATCAAAAGGTGAACTACGGGCACAGAGACAATTTGTGCATAGTCTCTATAAGCCAGCTGAAACGGGCTTCCGGTCCTATTTATCAGTAAGGAATGGTTATAAGGCTGGTCCCCTGTCCAAGCGGAGTCATGGCAGGGTACCGCAAGGCAGAGGAAGGGGGTTGTAGCTGGCGTCGGCCGGTCCATCAGGGCTGGCCGGGAAATCTTCCAGCTGTAGTTGTTTCAGTAATGCTTTTCAGGAGCTGGTTTTTACTTAATTACAGGAAAGAAAACTTATGGCAATTAATAAGGGATACATGACCAATTTCTCATCCTGTTAAGCCATGAGATTTGGTTTTTTGGTTTGTCTTATTTTAGCCACAGGGTCCCATTTCCTCTGTTTATTGGGGCATATTTTAACACTAGTGTTATTTATTTTCTTCTTTTCATTCATCTGCCGTTTCACGGTAAATTTATCATTCTTTCATTACTTATAAAAATAACATACATGATTATTCTAATTTTCTACAGCAAATGCGTATTAACTTTTTGATTATGGGAAGAAAACTATTAGTAATAAAATCTTTTTAAAATATGATACTTCCATCGTATTTTAAGAACTATCTTACATTGTTAAATAGTTTGTGATATTGAGAGTTATTTGACATTAACCATGTCCCCTAAATTTTGGAAGAATCTCTTTTGTAGGGACTAAAAAGAATTGAGGTCAAGAGGACTTTGTATTTTTATGGCAAAAACGATTCATATTCATATTAAGAGAAAATAAACTCAAAGTTATTTGTAGCTTATATATTTCATTTTCAAAACACTGATACTGTACCTCATTTTTTGTGTTTGTAGTCACACTAATAAGGTTACCAGTAGCAGGATTTCATGAATATTTTTATATCAATTAAAATGTAAAAAGTTATTATCCACATGGTAAAAATAAAGGCCATGGGCAGGAAACCACTAGAAAGAAGTTTAATAAGGGCAAAACCAATCATAGTAAAATGAGTTAGGGAGAAGAGAAGATAAACATTAAATATAAATAAAGATAAAATTAAATATAAATATTAAATACATCTAGATAAGAAAACAAGGCCATGGAAGTATAAGAAAAATTGAGAGACAGTATGATATTAAAGAAAGCAAATAGCAAATAAAAAGATGTGCAATTTCAGAGAAAAAAAAACTTTGATCTCTCTTGAATATGTTTGTGTACTTTCAAAGGTGGGTATAATCTGAAGTTTGGTCCAAACATTAATACAAAGATCAAATAATACTATATTTCAAAAAAATCTGTGAAATTATGGATTTTTAACCAGCAAAAACAGAAGTATTTCTTGATTTACAATATGGAAACTAAAGATTCTTTAACTTCTGTAATGAACATTCATTTATTTCCATTTATCCATTCACCCACTCTTCCATCCATCTAACATTTATTGAACACTGATGTTCGGAAAGTACTGTCTTGGGCACTGAACAAACACCACATGTGATGGTTAATTGTATGTGTCAGCTTGACTGGGCCATGGGGTGCCTGGATATTTGGCCAAACTTTATTCTGGGCATTTCTATGAGGGTATGTTGGGATGAAATTAACATTTATATCAGTAGACTAAATAAAACATTGCTTTCAGTAATGTGGGTGAGCTTCACAACCAGGTGAAGGCCTAAAAAAAAACAAAAAGGCCAACCCTACTGTGCATAAGAGAGACCTAAGATTTGAACCAGCAATCCCACGATTGAGTAATTTACCCAAAGGAAAAAAAACCATTTTATCAAAAGGACACTTGCACTCCAATGTTTACTGCAGCACAGTTCACAACTGCAAAGATGTGGAATCAGCCCAAGTGCCCATCAACTAGTGAGTGGATTAATAAAATGTGGTATATGTATACCGTGGCGTACTACTCAGCCATAAAAAAATGAATTAATACCTTTTGGAGCAATCTGGATGGAACTGGAGACCATTATCCTAAGTGAAGTATTGCAAGGATGGAAAAATAAACACTACATGTACTCACCATTAAATTAGAACTAACCGAATGGCCCTCATGTGCACAGATGGAAGTAAAACTCAAGGGAAGTCAAGCAGGTGGGAGTGGGGAGGAGTGGATGGGCGAAATCATACCTAATGGGTACAATGCACGCTATCTGGGTGACGGGCACACTTATAACTTTGTCTCAAGCAGTGCAAAAGTAATCCATGTAACCAAAACATCTGTACCCCTGTATTATGAAATTTAAAAAAGAGTGAGAGAGAGAGAGAGAGAGAGAGAATTTCTCCTGCTTTACTGCCTTTGAGCTGGGACACCAGTTGTTTTTTTTTTTTTTTTCCTGCCTTCAGACTTGAAGTGAAACAGTGGCTCTTCCCAGGGCTCAAGCCTGCCACCCTTCAGACTGGAACTACACCATCAGCTCTCTTGGGTCTCTAGTTTGCTGGCTCATTTTGCAGACCTTCGGACTTGTCAGACTCCATAAAACCATAAGCCAATTCCTTATAATAAATCCCCTGAGGATTTCTCCAGGGAATCCTGACTAATACATCATGAAAGTCTACCAGGATATCCACGAGCAAGTCAGAAGAGTCCTGAGTTTCTCCAAACCTGGTTTATAGCACAACTTAATCTGTGGTCGTTAGTCTAACTTGGCAGATTTTTCAAACATCTGACAATTCAATGTCATTCACATACACATCTCATCCTCAAAGTTTTAAGAAATTTCTAATAAAACCTAAGAACTTTGTTGGAACTTAAAGAAATACAATTATCGGACTCTTCAGTTATAACCATAAATCTGAAAATACAGCTCACTCCAGGCTGCATTGCTGCGATGTATAACAGCGCCCAGCTCACTAGCTGAAATTATACCTTTCCATCTCACTGAGCAAGAAGCTCTGAATGCAGGTGAGACTATCACAAAGGGGTTACCTAGACTCAGAATTGAAAGAATTCACTTTTGAAAAGTGAAATGTTAACAAAACTTGTTAACAATAACCAGTGTATCACTTGTGACACTTCCTATCTGCTCTCAACACACATTGTCTAGAAAACCCCAGTGGAGAACTGAGCATCTAATGAACATGATTTGGAAACATGAAATACAAAATTTTACCTCTAACACAGCTATTGCTAATGACTAGAGTTACTGTTAATGGTTTAAATAACTTTCCAGTTACACTGTATCTAGAATACCTTATTAGTTTGCTTTCCACTTAATATTTTACATACCCAAACTTTTGTTCAAAGGTATTTCAGAGCTTCTCATGTTCCACAGTTTTGAACCATAGATGTAAACACTATCGTGCTAGCGGTAGCAGTCATATGACCCCTATGTCTCATTATGTGACTCTCCTGACAAAACATAACTTAAATTTCATCTACTGTAATGAAGTTCATGGTGAATTTTTTTGCCTTTCAAAGTCATCTGCACCTGTATGCATTTCTTTAACAGCACCCTGTTAACTTATATTTCTCCAAAGCCATCTGGGGAACTTGAATGTAACTACACCTGTGATTTACAAACACATACACCATAACACATTTGGGAATTTAATCTCACCATGCTTATTTAATACCCATGTGCAATTTAATTTGAGTAAAATACTATGTTTGCCTGAAATAACAGTTCTTGGGGATTCAGAGTTTCAAAAAGAGAAAGAATTGATTGAAGTACAAGAATAAACTTTTCTGGAATCCAGGAAACTAAATTGCATAGCTTGAGGCACACAATAGATTATAAAAATCTGCCCAAAGCATGAAAGGGTTTCTAATTATTTTCTTGATTGCTTAAGAAGGATTCCAAATATAAGAAAGAAAAAAAATACCTCACCTTACAAAGACGCCCTACTTTGGTCATAATGAATATCCTACCGAAGCCAAAATTAGCCACTTGTGCACCTGTTTCAGTTTTTCTCTGCCGTCTCCATTTCCCTCTACGTTTCTTCCTATTTCTCAAATTGCTCAAGAGAAAAGCAGTGACGGATGTGCATGGTGAAAAGTTAAAGCACGTCCCTATTTCCCACAGCCGTCTATAAAAAAAGTGCTCACAAGTCACACCAACTCACCCTTATAATGGAATGGAAACCTCGTCTACTCCGAAAACTGCCTCTGTCCCAGCTTTCCATTTCAAAGAGAGAGCAAAAGCAAGTGGTTCTTCCCTGTCTTGGTTTCCACAAACCAGGAAATCATGAGTTAATTTTAGCAGGAAAGAAAACATCTTATACATTTTTTTCATTTTATTAAATGGAGGAATGAAATCCCAAGTGTTTGGAATTGATTGACTGCAAAATGCCTAAAGAATTAAGAAATGAAAATTTCAAGCATAGTCAGGGTATTTTGATCCATCTTTGCAGAATCACTGCTTGAAATGTTTTGGTGTTTTTTTAACTGGAAGCACAGAAGGCAGAACCACAGACCAATAATACCCTTGCTTTCTGGTTCTATATATCCATCCCTGCAGCCAAGGCTGTGGACCATGCGTAGGACAAGGGGCCCATTTCTACCCTGAATATCCAACCGTGAGTGACAGTAGTTGGTACCCTGGGAAAGAGCAGTTGCAGAGCAGATTATTTACTTTGTAATGATTATGCAAATTATTCCCTTGCCTTTTTAAGCCAAGAGTTTAGGCACTTAATGTAAATTAAATATAGGAAATTCTAAAACTTATCTTGTGGTTTGGAGCGAATTACTGTCATTGAGAGGCTTATTTACTTGGCTTATCTGTGGGAAAGGTGGCAAGGGGCGGGGGTAGTGGCCCAAAACTACTTATCTGAGAAACTGAAATGGAAATTGGAAGGAAACATAAAGTATAAAAATAGGCTGTAATATCTAGTGAGCAATGCTAAATATCTAAGAATCCCTAACACTGCAACTGAAAAGTGGTTTCGAGATAATAAGAAAAAGTTAGGGTGTAAATTCGAAGTCAGGTGAAACACTTCTTACACACATCAGAGTTGATTATCATCATCAAAACATATCATTTGGCTATAAAATATAAAAGCACCCTGGTCTCACTAGTTAATAATAGGTATTCATAGTAGGCAAGTACTGAGTGAATCGCCAGTGAAGAAATAAACGAAATAATGTAAATAAAGGTCTTAATCCCAACTGATAAACTCTTACTTGCTATCATATACTTATATATATATATATATATACACACATACAAAATAAAGTCAACAGAATTTTTAAAATGCAGTTAAAAAGGTTTTCTTAGCTCTATAATGCAAAAACAGTCTGCACACCATGAGTGCGATGGGCCCAGGAGAAGCTGGAGCGGCACTTTTTCTGGCAAATTCTACCAGCTGTGGCCAGTGGCATTAAGCTCTTGCAGCACTTACTGATGCCGACTGGCTGTGACTTTTTCCTGTCTGCCTATCCAAGAAAACAATCAGTGTTAATTCCAGTTGGTTGTATTATTGATTTTGGTTACTAAAACGGATTTGTAATGAACAAATACTATGAATGATATTACCAAAAGTTTCTGTTGGTTCTCTGACAAATATTATGACTATGAATGTTTACCATATATATTCATTAAAAGGTCCCCAAAACATTCGCTTCTGAAGAAATTAGCTAAATCAAAGTAAACCGAAAGTGCACACGTATTTGTTCTGTATCATAAAATCTGCTTATATGAAAATTGAGATTATAACTGTTGGTAACTTGAAATCAAGGGTAATAAGCAGATAATATTTAATTTTCATCCTTCTTCAAATATTTTTAAGAAATCATGAGGCACTCCAAGAATTCAAACTAATTATTTTACATAGACTCCTTATTCTTGTCCATTATCTTATGGAGGTGTTATTAAGGGGCAGTAATCCTAAAATTTGGTCATGAGAATAAGTAAAATTATCCCTATCCAAGATAATCAACCTCATCCTTGTGATTAATTCAGAAATAGAATTAAACATACTTTAATAGGCAAAAAAAAGCATTTGACTACCTAAACATACATATGGATACAAATATATATATGTAATTTTTTTCACCATATAATAAAGTATACTTAAAAGCACTCCCTTCTAGCTTCATAATGTGCTTTTTTAGAAGTATTACATTATGTTTATTGAATAATATTTTTCATGGTAAAAATACTTGACCTGGAGCCAAGAGTCCAGGGTTACAATTCCTTTTCTTCTACTCTAATGGTGTGTCCTTGAGCAAGTCATTTGATCTTTCTGGAACTCATTTCCTTCAACTGTAAATTGAGAAGGCTGTGGTTGAAAAGCTCTAAGCTCCATCCTGCTCTAAAAACCTGTGAATCGGTGAGAGAGACAGTTCATAAATATTCCATAATCTTCCTTTTACCAAAATGTTACTTCCAAATATAGATAACCTTTCATGACACAAAGCAAATGTTATGACAAGGTACCTTTCAATTAATGCAAATTTTAAAGTTACTATTTAAAACAATTCAAAAATAGAGCAGACTCTATCAAGATGTTGTGATTTCAGATATTTCAGAACACAACATAGGGATCGCATGCCAATCAAAATAAACCTGAATGAAGCAAACTATTAACTATGAATTTTAGAGAGTTCTGGAATACTTCCAAATTCCTGATACCATTTTCAAAATAAGCTTTTCATAAGAAGAAATACAGTCTCAATTAAGCAAACCCATCAATTATATACAAATGAAACCATTATTTTTTAGTCCACTCTTAGAAAAAAAGTTCAAACTGGCAACAGAACAAATTTATATCAGTCATTCAGTAAACTTTTTTCACTCTCCTCTAACTTACGGGCCATAGTCTGCATCACAGAACTCTAAAAGGAAAATTCAAATTCAGAAAAATATTTACCCAAGTCAATGCAAAGTTCTTAATCAAAAATACAGCTATTCAGGGAATAGAAGAGAACTTTTTAAAAACTTGAATTAGTGTTTAGGAATCAGAAATTTTCAAATAAATTATTTCACAGCTAAAAAAAAATACAACTACATTTGTTAATGATGTCATAATAGCCACAGTGTCCTAATATGTCTTATAAAAATGTTTATAAATAAAGCTTGAAATTAAAATGGGTTTCTGGTTAACCCCTACATGACTTAATTAACCAGGAAAAAAACACTCTGTGGATTAGTTAATTGAGGACTTCCTAGAAGAGCAGTAAGTAGAAGTTGTAATAGATGAGAAATGAATAGAATGCATTCTCTTTCATAATATCCTCATGGTATTACTTTACTCACAGAGCTTATTCACAAGTTTTTTTCTCTGAGGCTGTAAATGTGAGATTCTTGAAAATTTTAATTTGCTGCCAGCAATCAGCCATCACTAGCAAATGGGGGACAGGAAAGTGTTATATCTATGTTATAGACATTAACTTACCAGGGTCTTTTTTGTTTTTTTCTCCCAGGTGAATAGTTTGACCTTACTTTTTTCATCAGAGAAGAAAAAATTATCCACTACCGTTACAAATTTGTAGATATGATTTAAAAATATCACATAATATGTAACTACCGAACGGCGAGGAAGATTGTAGGATGAGCTACTTGTCTGTTTCTGAGTTTTAGAACATCTGTCCTCTTGTTTCTGGCTCAACTAAACTATTCTTTAAAACTCATTTACTATGTAACGATAACTATATAGCAGCATTTAAAAAGTTAAATTCAAGTTGTTAAATTCAAGTTGTTAGTTTATAATTTTGGTTTAAGATCTCTAGTTGTATTATTTATATCCCACATAACATGAAATAATTACTTTTTGTAGTTTATCTAATTACACAAATGTTTAGTTAAAATTATTTTGACTATAAGCAAAAAAAAAAAAGTCAAAATCAGGTACAAAGGGGCAATCCAATCTGGCATTGACCAAACACATACACACACACACCTAGGCACTCATTACTAATTGCATGACAAATATTTTGTGAGATGATGAAAAACTTGAAAACAGTAGACCTGAAAAACCCCACAAGTTTAACAATTAGAATCAGGCAAAACTAAAATGTAGTACTAGAGTGCATTTACTGCAATAATGTTCCAGAAAATTCTAGCACCACTTCAGACTATAAAATCAAAGCTCCTCATTTCACTGATCTAAGATATCTCTTTTCCTTTACATAAGAATAATATACTCCCTGAAGCAAGACACCTAAAACTAAAAAGTGCAACCCAATATCTACTAATATTGTGCTTAAAATGTTGAAAAATTAGCTGATTTTTGATGTGATGGTAGAGTATGGAGCAAGCGATGGCATGCATATTAAAATGGAAACTGTTGAATTGGTGATATATTGTAATACAGAAGACTGTAGGAATACTGTTATCTAAAAACACTTAAAATGACTCAAGACTAACCAATAATAAAAAGCCCAAAGTATAAAATGTGAGAATTGAATAAACAACTTAATTAATAGGAGTAGAGTATCTATGCTAGAATACTGATAAATATTAGTACAAACCTTGCATTTACAAGTAGGACTTATTCTCCTAATATTTAAGAGTTACAAATAAGCACATTAGAGTTCCTCTCAACTGTAGAAAGAAGCAGTAAAGCAAAGAGGAATAAAGCAAAGAGCAAGGCAGAGAAAAGCGCAGAAGATCTAAAAAGGCAGATGTCAAAAGTATGTTTCCCTCTGTGAAAAAAAGTGAAAAGTTTTTATGCATTTTAATTAGCCAGTTTGCAAAAATAAAAAAACAAAAAGGAATCAGGTGAAGACTACTAATTATCACCTTCTAGCCCCACTAACACTTTGTAGTCTAGCAAAAAAGAAGAAAAGAGAAAAAAAAAAAAAAGAAAGAAAGAAAGAAAGAAAGAAAAAAAAACACTCTCCTTCTCCAGGCCATTAAAAAAAATTGAAGGCTTCCTCCAGCATCCTTCTAACAGCTTCTGACAAGATTTATCTTCAAAGAACTTTTGTGTTTACAATACAAATCTTCCCCTCTGTTACAAATTAAACCCAATTATCTGGCAACAGTTTCCATAATAAAACCTGGTAGACAGAGGAAACAGTAACCTTCCCATCTTTTCCTTCTCCATTTGATAGCCTGCGGGTTTCAAGAAGTGAAAACTACTCTTACTTATCCCATTAACAGGTAGGTGTTGAGAGGGCATGGAAACCCCTGGAAAGATAAATGGCCTCATTTTCTTTGGATCAGGCTTTAGAGACAACTTCCAAAGATCTGACAAAGTGCTGAAAACTCTCAGTTGCTTATTGGATCCATAAATTTAAAAACTACTATGGGAAACATAGCATTCTACAGAAAAACATCATTAACTCTTTCTGGCGAACAGAATCAACAGCCATTGGTATATCTAGTTATTGACACAGGACAAGCTACAAATACTCAAGGAAATAGATCCATCTGTTGAGATAGCAAATAGATGAAATGCAATCACGTACACTTGAGTCCTCGCCAAATCTAACTCACCCTGACAGACTGGGGCTCAGCTTTTAATCAAGCAGCTGCTCAAAGACACATTTGTGTCCCTGGAGCAGCACCCATCCAAGGAGGAATTTTATAAAATCAAGTTTATTCTAAGTCTCAATAGTGCATTTGTGTATGTCCAGTACAGTGTACGCAAATTTCAATTACAAAATTACAAATTCTAGTTGATTCTATCACAGTGTTTTGCATTAGGAAGAGACTTAGAAGAGTGTAGCCATTTTCTCCTGATGTGAACTCTGCTTTTCAAAAACATTAGAAGCATTTTTTTTAAAATGTCACAGTTAGAATAAAACAGCTTTCCCCAAATTTTCTTAACCGTAAAGCAGGAATAGTGTAGAAAAAAAATTTAAAAACTCCCCTTTCTTCCCTCCTAGTCTGTAGAATTTCATTTACCTGGCCAATCAAGACAGGCAGGATAATGAAACTCAAGTCTTCATACCTCAACAGGTTTCACTCACGTTGGACATTAAATAATAGTTTGACAACACAAGAGTGCCTTCTCCAGTACTAAAAACAGTATGATTAACCTTATTAAACCAGCACCTGAACCATGGCCATCATGCCATGGGAGAATAATTAGACTGTTAATGACATAAATACCGTATCTACAAACTTCTATTACTGGAGCTAATAAGGAGCAAAATGGAATATTAATGCTTGAAATGTCCAATACAATTTAAGAACATTTTCCATAGAAACAAGATATCTATGCTGAAACATAATATATTTTGGTAGACTGACCTGTGGCCTTAAGTAGCCTTCTTCTGTTTAAAAAAAATTTTAACACTGTTATGACAGAAAAATGTTTTATTCATTTGCAAATAACTGACAACAAATGGAATGCCATCAGTTTTAAGCTGGGGAATTCCTATGTACCTACACAGTTAGAAGTGAAATGTCATGTCTTCCTTCTCCCTAAACACATCATGAAGGATTTAAGGAGGAAGATTCATTGAGTATAATGAAAATTTAAAGCTGAATTCTTGGCCGCATCTTCATCTCCATTAAAATATTATAATATACATAAATGAGACAATAAGAGGAGGTGGATATGGAAACGACTTACAAATAAGACACTTTGGACTGTTATTCTCAAGAACTAGGGAATGATTTATTATTGCAACTTTTGATGTCATTCAAGACAGAACCAAGTCTTAGCTTTATGATGATTTCACAAATAGCCAGTGTCAAAATCTCTCTTGATGTTTTTCCCTGCTACTTAAAAATATGAGACTCTTTTTTAAAAATTCCATGTCCAGGTAATCTGAAGATTAAGAAGAAAACTTTTTACTATTTATAAAATTATATATTCTTATTATAACTAAAAGCACATGAATAGTGTCAGCACTTACAAAGGGTTATTAATTCCTCTTTTATATGCCAAGTAGTATTTTCAAAAATGCTGGTTAACAAGGACTATTCCCTTCCTTTTTTGAATGATTGCCCAAGAATTTACATACCGTACTTCTGGAGAAAATCATTTTTGACAGAAGGAATTGTCATGGCAAGAGCATACAAATACAGGGCCTTATGGTGTCCTTTCTTGAGATAAGAAGCAATAACTTGATACACTTAGGAGTTTATTTCCTTTCTAAATTAAGAACTTGGTGTTGTCCATGTTAATACATGAAATGAGAACATGCTCGGGCTGATTAATTACACATGGGGACCTCTGCTGTTATCTCTGCCGTTTAGCATTGTCTCCTGGTTAATTCTGCTTTGTTTAAGCTGTCGCCAAAGACTAACATAACAAAATAGCGTTTCCCTGCATGGGACCCTCTGTCAGCTACATTTTTTTTTGCTGCATAAATTATTTCTTGAGAATAAACCTGGGCTCTTTGTGAGATGCTAAGTTAAGGCCAGGAGGAGTAAGAGATTTCTACAGCTCAACTTTAGCCAGGAAGTCAGCAGGAATCAAACTTAGGAAAAGAGGAATATCAGGACAGAACCAAGAGATGGAGTCTGCTGACTGTGGCCAAATGCCCACAGCGACAGTCATCTCCCATGGCAAAAGCCTTTGTTTCCCACGACTGAAATAGTGAATGAGTTCTGCAAGCTAGTGGGCAGATTCAGCTAAGCAATAGCAGGAGTTATCAGGAGAGGGATAATGAATATAAATGCTGTTGGGAAGTTAAAGATAGACTGAGGATACCTTTCTGCTGTCAAAAGAAGGTGCGTAATGATCATGAAATAAATGCATAATTGCTATAAATAAATGTGTTATCAACAAGTAACATAGTCATTCAGCAAGAGTTCAAAGGAAACAGACTCCTACTTCTATACCGGTTACAACTGAGGCCAGAGAGAGGTGGTAAGACTCGGTCAAATGCATCCAGCTGAACAGGGCAAAGCTGGCTGTAGAACCCAAATCATCATTCTCTAAATCATGAGTTTTCTTCAACAAGCCACACTCTCTCCACGATCCACTTCACAGACCAAGCAGGACTTAGGGTAAATCAAGCTGAAGGTGGTTAATATGGGAGAGAAATGAAAGAGGCTGAAAAAGAGAGAATATGTCCACCCCGCAGTGAATCTGCGCAGCGTCCCGGACGGTAGCCCTGCCACAGCATCTTAGTGTCGCAAGGGAAGAGAGTTCTTATCAACTCTCCCATCAACTCCCAAGGCCGACGGGCAGTGGCTCCCCTGGCCTACTTAAAGGCCTTGGAAACAGGCAAGACAAATGCTGCCCGGGAAGAAAACAACAGAGCAGGACTTCTATTATCAAATCTCCAAGCCTGGGCAGCTTGGCCTCAGTCTCATCCTCCCTCCTGAGCCCGCAGGCTGACCTAGATGGAAACACCGCAGGGCGTGTATGTTGCACACGCACGGAGATACCCCACCCCTGCTCCCCAAGCAATGAAATTTCATCTGGATTGAACATAACCTTGAAATAGAAGTGGCTTTTTAAAAGATTGAAAACATATGTATTTGAGGTAATAACACTGTCCACATTGGGAAAAAAAAAAAGAGAGAGAGAGAGAGAGAGAGAAAGAACTCTGTACTATAATTTGTGGGAGCTAAAAAAAAATCTTAGAAATCATCTAACCAAGACCTGTCATTTTATAAATGAAGTAACTGAGAATAAGAGAGGCAGGTGTTGTTTCTCTGAAATTAGAAGCACTGAGTTTTCAGATATCCTGATCAGCCTGAAACTTTTTGAGTGAAGACTCGAAAACACTGGCAAAAAGAACACTAAAGCTAAATGTCAGAGATTCGAATTTTGGGTTAATCCATGCAATGATTAGCAGGGAGGCTTGAAAAAGTCATTTATCTTCTTTAAATCCAGTATACTAATAAGCAGCATGGGAAGATTAACAGCTTGAAACGGCTGATCTAGCAAGTCTTTTTTTTCTCTCTCAAATGTAAAGTTCTATGATTCTGTTCCAAACTGAACAAGAGTAAATAACAAGAATAAAATGCAAATAGTTTAACTGTATTTAAAATGATTACTTTCAAAATTTTAAGCTAACCAAGTTTTACAAGTGCACATTTTATTTTTTATAGGTTGTCTTCCCTCGCCTCTGCCACTGATACATATTCTTCTATCTGCAAAACTAGAAGGGCAGTTTGACCTTAGCATTTAAGGGCAATAGACAATGAGCCCGACAGACAATTAGCTGCTAACAGTGAGATATATTTAGCATTTCAGAAATGTACTATCAGTACACTGAAAGTATTTGGAAAGTTTAGTCATCAGTAGATAGAGCATGAATCGTGTTCATGTCACCAGCAGGCCGCTTATCTAATCACTCCCACTATAAACGCAAGACTCTATGTCTCCAGAGCTGGTTTGTTTCATATTTCAGCTCCATGGTCATAGACAAATTCACTGAACCAAAATAAAACCTTCTGACTTTCTGCGTTCACTGTCCTAAAATGGGTGAGTGATGTCTTCCCCGCAGAATTCCACACCATGATCTTAATGAGCAGAAAAGGATTCTGTGCTGCTCTCAGCAGAGATGACACCAAATGGCCAGTAAAGAGGCCAGGCTGAAATTCCTTTGAAGGAGGCACCGAAGTGATGGATTCAGCAAGAGGCCCCAAAGTTTATGTAAAATTTCACTTAAAACTTCAAACACTCTTAAAAGACGTTAACAGGCTACTTTTTGTTTTTTAAGAAGAAGTTTCTTAAAACTACATTGTAGTACTTAGTTGGTCATCTTTTAATATCCAATAAACTTTACTTTCATGAAGTATGTAGCCTCTTATAAATATCTCCTAATTGGTAATTCAAATTTAATTTTAAAAGAAAAGATTAAAAAAACAAACTTCCTGAGGATTCCTGCCCACATTCCAAGTAGCAGATTTACCAACTCAAACATGCAGACCAAAGTCACACTCTAAGACCCCGTATCCCTTCGGGCTGGCAAGGAAACAAGGCACAGAGCACTGGAAAGAGCGTACACTAATTTTCCTAAGGAAGAAAAGTCAACAGCACAGAGACAACACAGGGAAGGGAATCAAATAGGCCAAATCTGTAGACCAAAAACAATAAAAAAAAATAGATCTACTCTGCTAAAATTTAAGCATGCTGGGAGGGTAGGTAAATGTACTGGGAAGTACTCACAAGCTATGATGATAGCAAATATTCTTTCAATACAACTTACATTTATTAGGCCTTGGGTTAAATACTGTATCTTGTTGCTAATGTGCAAGAAACTATATAGGACCTAGAGCAGGGCTGCCCAGGGGAAATATTAGGTGAGCTGTGTGTGTAATTTGAACGTTTGCATTAGCCAAATTAAAAAGGTAAAAAGAAACAGGTGAGTTGACTTTAATAGCATATTTTATGTAACCTAATATACCCGAAATATTATCATATCAATATGTAATCAATATTTGAAAAGGAGACATTTTTACATTCTTTTTTTTGATACTTGGTTATCAAAATCCACAGTAGCCTCGTTACAAATGCTCAGCAGTCACATGTGGCTACTGGCTACCACATTCTCCACTGCCTGAGAAGAGAAGGCAAGACAGATTAAGCAGGATTGAAATAGGAATGATTTAGATTTAGACATTAGAAAGAGCTTCATAGCTGACGGGACTAAAACATTTCTACTACTATAAGCATTTGTACATAATCCTTTCCTTGGAATACTATATGAAATACGCATGATTTTCAAAAATAACTTAGAATTAGGTCTGAAAAAAGAACAGAGAATATGTGATACTACTGCTATAAATTCCTTCAGGCTTTTAAAGATGACTCTTAATGTATATAAAGTTACATTCCATAAAAGACTGAGTAATTTATACAAACTCCAAAGAGGCATAATGAAGATAGGCATTTTCCTTTTAAAAAACACTAAGGAAAAATGACAGTATCTGAAAAAAGAAAAAATGAAAAAGACTATCTAAAACAAGAGCAGTCATTTGGAAAGAAATCAGATTTCATAGTATTTAGTAGTAGCACCCTCCAACAAGTAAGATGTTAAGTGGGACAAGAGAACTGTTTCATAAAGTATTTCCAATTTACTCCAAACCTGTATTCAGGCACTGCAAAATAGTTTTTCCATTAGTCCTCATATAATCAGTATAGAAACATACATCCAATAAGAAAAACATACGTGATTAAATATTTCATATTGGGATTATTTAAGCTTTTATTGGAATTTATTCCTAAATTAACCTGACAACTGATGAACAATAAAATGGGCTTTAGTTTCACTTAAATTATATTCTTTAAATTCTATACCATGGAGCTGTCAAAGATGGTTTCTAATAATGACTCACATAACAAGCTGTAGTTCAAAGCTGACATTATCTGGACTTGGTGTCAGAAAAATGCTTAAGTTACTATGTCATGAGGGATACTAGTTGTAGGGCTTCTAAAGTTTGAGAACTTGAATCTGTTATTAATATGCCATGACCTTAGGCACACTGCAACCTTTAACTCAATCTGTCCATCTTCTTAAATCAATGTATTCCCCTCCATCTAAATTGTAGGCTGCCTACAGAATAGGAAAAAAATATCTGAAAATATCTTACAATGAAATTAAGGTTTAGCTTCTGTTTGTCAAAAATGTTCAGGCCTCAAAGGTTATCAACATCTTTTCTGCCCAATCCACCCATGAGTAACAGGGGTTCCTAAACGGTGCTTCAGCGACCTCCAAGAGCGAGGAGAACATATCTTGCCTACTGAACCTCAAGGAGTCAGCATCTCCGGAGTGCCAGGAGTCTTCCACCTTTACTTAAAGCCTGGGAACCAAAGTGGAAAGACCCGGGGTTACTCAGAGTGCTGGCTCAAGGGGGGGGAAGGTTAAGGCTGAAGGACTTTCTGGGAGAGATTCGTGACAAAAATTCCCTTCCCACAAGGTGCCACAGCAATCACTTCCGCAAGAAGTGCCATGTCTGAAAGGGGCCTGAGTCATATTATTTGATTTCCTGCCCTGTTCCCCAGACCCTCCTGCTGGAAGATGCAGGAATGTCCCCAGTGTGAATCACCACCCACCAGTGACTTGGAAGAAGAAAGGAAACAAATCAACCCTACAGATTCTCAAACACAGGCCAGGACAGCTGTTTCCTCGTAGCTGATGACAACGTTCCACCAGAAAGTCCCTGGTATGTTTCATAGAAAAATCCTGGTATCAGGGGCCCTGGGCGCACAATCCTGAGGATAAACGGAGAGATGCCTGCAGCCCTCATCAGACCCACACCAGAACCACCACAGCCAATTTTTCACAGGTCTGCTTTCCAATTTGCCCAGATTATTCCAAAGTCAGCAAACTGATGTTAAAATTATTACTTCCGTTTATAGAATGATGCCTATGTGAATTGGAACTTTTACAGCAACTTTTTTTTTTTCAAGTGACAGAACAAATGCGATATATGAACTCTACTTCACCTTGTACTATCTGGTCTGGATCTGTCAAACATGTATCAAGAAAGCAAGTAAATTCAATAAATCTCATAAAATTTTAATACTGTATTTTCATTAGGTCAGCCCACATTTGCCACATTATCCTTTCTTGGGAAGACCTTTATTCTAACATTTTTGGTGTCAGAGAGTAATAATAACTGTTTGTTTATTTAATGCAGTGCTTCTCAACTGGTGGTGATTTTGCTCTCTACTAACATTTGGCAATTTTGGACATAGTCTTGGTTGTCATATCTGTGACATCTAATGAGTAGAGGTCAGGGATGTTGCCAAACATCCTACAATGCACAGGACAGGCCCGCAGGTCAAAGAATTATTTGGTTCAAAATGCCAACGGTGCTGAGGTAGAGAAACCCTGGCTTAAAGAGTTCACTAAGTATTTTTTTTTTTTTTTGGTTGAAATTTTACTAGTTTTTTATCCATACGGCCTGGCACTGCTAGGTTACAAAAGATAACTTGTTAGCTGGAGACCATTAGGTGATAAAGACAGAGTTTAATAATCAAAGAATTTTTGGATTTAATACCTTTGAAACCCAAGCATCTAGAATAATGGAAATGATAACAGATAATATATTTATATAGTGTTTTAAATTTTATGAAGTGCTTTAGCACATTTTCTTATCAAACTGTATGTATTATTTGGAATGTCCTTTTATGAACTACTTTGGGTCAAACTATGTGGATTTTAGCTTAGTACGAAGCAAAGTTTCTCCAGGAACTAACTATTTCAGTAGGAAGTCAGCGATCACTGTAAGAATTTAAGATGAAAGTGAATGACTGCGTATGTGCCTATTTTAGAAACAACTCCCAAAAGGCCAGAGTAAACCAGATGATACCAAAGGTCATTGACATTCTAAGTTTTTATATAAAACCAGTCAATCCTGCCGTGTCCCTCTTTGTCTTTGATCCTGAGCACAGGATCAGTGTTATCACAATGGGCACTCCATGTTTGAACGACTCAAAAGTATGAACTCCTGACTTAGCGGACTGAATCAGGCTTATCAAAAGTTGCCTGAGTTACCTGAAAGAGTTAAAACACTGGCACACGCTAAAGGAATAGCTGCTTGTTTTACGTAATAGGTACCTGTCTTAGGAATGAAGGGAGAAGAATCAGTATTTCATTTTTTTTAGAAACTAGATTACTCAAATTTTGTAGGTGGGGCAGGGTTCATTAAGCAGCTTCATCTCCCAAAATGTGCCCACAATCTTGTTTTTGTACTCTTCCTCCCTTAAAATTACAATGCATTTGAAATAAATCTTTTAACATTTGAAGTTTGAAAAGTGGCTTGCGTTACCTTACCCATTTTTCTCATCTCGATATTTAATAGTTTAAATTAAAATTGATTGCTGCTATCAAAAGGAGAAGCAATGGCACACCAAAAATAAATCCATTCACCCACCTGTAAAAAACAAATTGTTCTAAATAAGATTGACTCTGGAAATATCAATCTCTAGTTAAATAAACTAAATCCATATGGCCAGACATGTGATCCAAGGGGAATATGGCTAAAGGAAAAATACACGACTTAGACAAATGTTCACAATCAGCAGGACACAGCTATCCCTTCCAGGCTGGCCCCCTGGAAGGGCACACAATGGGTGGGGCTGTCTACATCGAGCTTGTGCCAACAGGTTTGCTGTGAGCTGGTTCAGAGATTTTATGTAAGTGTTCCTAGAATACAGCAGAAAGAAGCTCCATGCTGTAATCTAGGGACCAGCGCCTGACTTCGGTAGGTAACAAAATGTATTCCTGAAGAGTTTAAACTACCAAGAAACATATGTAGCCTTAAGGGAAGATGAATTACACAGATGTGTGCACAAATCCCGCTTTGTAGAAGACAGCTCTAAAAAAATTCTCACTTTTTGTTCTATTTTGTGTTGGTTTAAAGATGAACGTTTCCAGTAAAATGATAATCACAGACTTAAGGGGGATCTTAGTAAAAAAATAGTACAAAGCCCTGCATGTGAAAAATGGCACCCAGAGATCCTACACACCATGGTAAGCTTAACCTGAAGTTAGTAGCTGAGCCAAACCGAAAACCCAAGTTCCCTGACTCCTAGACTGTTCCTCTTCCTAATATGTTAGGCAGCTAATCATCTAAATGGCACATATAACCCTGGGAAAATAATTAAGAGCTTTCATATACCAGAATCTAAAGGCTTCATGTGACTTAATTTATTAAAAACAAAAGCAAAGAATATCTGCATCTTTATTTGAATATTATCTACCCTCCTACCAAGTTTATATACAACATACACACTTTCCTTTTCCACTGTTCTCAACTTTTTGTGTTTTATTTTCCTAATGATAAAACTGCATCCATACCATAGCAAAGAATCCTTCAAAAGTTGTCTACAGTAACTAATATTCACATACATCTGTGTTAAAGGACGGAGAGTAGTCTGAGATTGAAACAAGAATAAGAAATGAAGGGAGAGAAATGAAATAGGAGAAAAGGAATTAGAACAAATGCTGATTTTGCCACAAATGTACGGAGGCATATTTATAGCCAAACAAAGTGCTCCATCTTCTATTATGTATGGCTTTCAGTGACATCAATATTGATCCTCACGGTTTTAAAGTAATTAGATAATCAACGAAAATAATAAACCTATTACAAAAGAATACTGTTAAAAAGAACAAATTCAAAAGTTCTTATTAAAGAGAATGACAAAGATTGTGCAAGATAAAACTATGTGAGCCAAGTGTTCCTTTTGTTGTATGCTGCATTTAAGGTTTAATTAGTGGTTTCTTTTTGTCTTAGGTCTAGTTTTAGTTTTGTGTGCATGTTGTGTGTGTGCATGCACACACTGACTTTAGATTGTGAGCAGCATGGAGATTACACCAAATTTTGCTGAGTTTTAAATTTCAAGACTAAACCAAACAGTACACCTAAAAAGAGCTTAGACAGTATATCTTAATACTTATTGATGTATTCCATTAATTTTGTCTCAAAACCAACCTTATATTTCTTCAGACTATTCATTCTAAAAAGTCCAGAAGTTACAGTCTAATTAAATGGGAAAATTTTAACTCTGAATTCCTTAAGAAAGGGGAGAATATATATAATTACTAGCTAAAAGTATATTTTGTTATGTTAAGAAAGAACTTTCCAAATCCTGAAAAGTCACTAATTAAATAGACATAAATAGAGTTATTTTCCTTGCTCCCTGATGTGTTCAACTGACCACAGTGAGGGCAACTGCATAACTCACGAGAAAATTCAAAACAAAAAACCATCCAGAGAACACAACTTGAATCTTCAAAAAATTTTCCCCACAGGAGCATTCGGGTCCGCACTGGGTTATGTTTGGGGAATATGGTAGAAAGCAGACTCTGAGTGAATGAGGACGAAGAGTCCTTTGGACAATTTCCCCCAGAATGCCTTAAGGCTAAGGTCTGTTCTCAATTCAGGTTATATCCCACGCAGAGCGTGGCACAGGACCTCCACAGAAAAGAGCTTAATAAAGACTTGAATCCCCATTAAAATACCAACGTCATTTTTTGCAGATCTAGAAAAAATAATTCTACGCTTTGTATGGAACCAGAAAGACCCCAAATAGCCAAAGGAACCTTAAGCAAAAAGAACAAATTAGGAGGCATCACTTTACTAGACTTCAAGCTATACTACAAGACAATAGTAACCAAAACCCACCTAACGAGCACAATGCACTCTATCTGGGTGATAGACACATTTATAACTTTGACTCAAACTGTACAAAAGCAATTCATGTAACCAAAATATTTGTACCCCTGTAATATTCTCAAATTAAAAAGAAGGGAAGACTTGAATGAATAAGTAGAACAATGTTTAAGAAGCAAACACAGACCACCCCTAATCTGCTAGGAAACAAACGGATCTCCAGCAATAATAAGGGCCATCTAGCACACAATCGAATTCCTCAAAGATTAAAATTTTGGAATTTGAGATCATCAGGTTTTCTAAATGGAAGAGATGTCTCATGTATAATTTATAAAGCATTCAATAATGCTTAATATTGAACAACATTGAGTGGACATTCTAAAAATGATCAATAATAATGCAAAGATAGAAAATAACATGTCTGTTATTTATATACACGAACTCTATTGTGCCCTAGGGCAGAAATCGTAACCCAATATTCGTTCTCATCTTCTTCCACAGTAATGGAAGTTTTAGCTGGGCATGTTGCCACTCAAAATAAAAATGCATTTCCCTGCCTCCGATGACATTGTAGTGCCTTATAAGAAACTTCTGACCCATAGGATACAAGGATAAGTGACATGTGCAACTTCCAGGTCATGCCTTTGAAAACAAGGGGGTGTTCTCTGCCTTCCCACTGCTTGGACTGTGAACTTGACTGTTAGCCATTTTGGGCTGTGCAAACGAAGGCAAGGCTCTAGGAAGGTAAAACAGCAACAAATAAGGAGGCTGTATCCCGGGGTGCCTTCATGGAACAAAGCTATCATATCTTCCCCAAAATGCAGACTTCCAAATGGTTACATGTGAAAGAAATAAACTTTCTTGTTTAAGTTATTGCTTTTTCCAGTTCCTGTTTCATACAGCCAAACCTGTATCTTCCCTAATTCATAAATCAAGTGAACAAAACCACTGTTTTTAAATTATCCCTAAGTACTTTGGCTAAATTATGTCACACACACATATATGCACATGATGACTGAAACCATATACACAGGCACACGTCTGTGTGTCATTCATGTGTGTCATATATGTGTATGTGTGTGTACAGGCCTCATTTTCAGTGGACACATGCCCACAGGCCCAAGATATTTCTTAAATGTCCTCTCTTCAGTATATTTGACTGAATTAAATGTTTTAAAATATGATCAGTTGAGAACGTGAGCAAGGAAATTACAGAATACTCAATAAAAGAAGGCAGAACACAGATTTTGATACATAAGTAGTATATATATAATATATATATATTATATATATATATCTTTGCATATCTCACATAGTTTTCTCCCAAAAATTTGTAGTTACTTAGTCACAGGTATAAAACAAATGTATGCCTATATATGACCAAAATTGATACTTCACCCAATAGTATATGGTTGAACAGCCTGCGTATATTTAGAAGACAAGGCATGCCCACAATAAAGAAGACACATGGACAGTAATATATAATAAAAGAGACAGATATAGAAGGAAGGCATGATTTATGCCCAAGTCAGACAGAAAACCTATGGTACTTCACTGACCCCATCTATACTGACCTAAATTGTATACCTAAGAGAGAAAGGACAGTATTGAAGAAATACTCAGACACAACCCACATGGGCCACCTCTAGACAGATATCACCCATGCTATCAATAAGTTGTTATTGTTTTTATTTCCTTTGAAAATGATTTCCCAATTTGAAAATCAAACTCTTAGGCAAGGGTTTCAGCCCTTCTCAAGAGAAAGCCCCTCTGGCCACAGGGGTAAGTTTTTACTTATAGACTCTGACTATAGCCACAGGTGCTATGATAGCTCACAGTTAACAGGTTCATTCCAAGTCAAGGACAAATAGAGAAACCCATGGAAACCACAGTGAAACACTAACATTATTCTTTGCAGTCTGTATCTTGTACTTAGAATATGTTTTAACCAGTAACCAGCTTTCAATCAACTAAAATTGACTCCAAGATATCCTTAGCCTTCTGGTTACCCAGGGGTGAAAGGTCAATAGAAAACACCTAAATAAACTAAATTGTCCAACATATCATTACAAACGACATGTGAAAACATGTGAGTGTTTTCTTAAAGAAACACATATTTTTGTCTTAACCACTCTATTTAAATTACTCTCAAAGGGCCTCAAAGACTGCCCATTCACCGAATGCAACCTTTTCATTATGTTTTATTTTTCTTGGCCTCCCTGAAGTATTCTAACTCCTTAGTTATCCTTTAATTACTGAAATTTTTTTTGTCTTTAGCTTATGTGGTACTGACTTCTTCCCTAACCTCCACATTTGGGTCCCGCAATTCAGTCCTCAGCATTCTTTTCTCTCCTCTGTGTTCTGCCTTCAAGGCACCAACTCACATGTCCTGGGTTTTGTAAAATCCATAAGCAGAGAAATTGGCAGGGTAGAATGGAAGGGTGGGAGTGAGACAAGTCAAGAGCGATACGTACAAAGGTGTACAGCTGAGTTTAGGAACTGCAAATACTTCATTTAGCAGAACTAGAACTAACAACGGTGCTAGAAAATGTGGTGGTCTTCCCTTCTTTACCCTTCCCTTCTTTACACTTGGTCTTGGTGTGTCCTTACTTCAGTCGGTGGTACTAGCATTCTTCCCATTACTTAAATCCTTGAAAGTCTTAGGCTCCCTTCTCTTTCTGTTATCTCATACCCCATATATGCCAAGCAGAAAATCCTACTTGGTTTCATCTATTTCCACCATGTTTTAAGGCTTAGCTCAACTGCCACATCTCCAGGAAACTTTTTCCAACTTCCACCACAGAGAGAAGTAATCACTCTTTTAAGGATATCCTAATGATTTCACTGTCTGTATTTGTATCAAATAGCTCTACTATTTGAGGAAAAGCTCATGGAAAGCAAAAGTATTTCTATACTGACTACAGTATATGTACATACCAGGTGCTCAAAGGTGCTCTTTTTTCTCCAACTAGCTGTTTTTTCTTTTTTTTTCCCTGCTCATTGTTATACTGGCTCTTGTCATGGGGAGTATTTCAACAACCTCATTTCACTCTAATAGTAAAATCAACATAAACGAAGTTAGCTCAGTTGTGTTTTTATTTTATAAATTATTAGACTCCATGGAAGGAGGGGGCCTAGGTAATTCACAAAATTCTGTCACCGTCTAGAATGCTATGAGTGTTCAATCATACAAAATATGGTTAACTAAAAAAAATTAATACTAATATTTGTAATTATAAAACACTGAGAAATAAACTGTTTTAAATCACCACCTTATAAGGTGATTTCTCCAAACTTCATTAAACACAACTCTTTAAGCAGACTAGATGTATTTCATTCTTAATGCCTGAGAATATAAACATTTAATGCCTATGAATATAAACATTTTCTTACAACACTTTGTAAAACAGAAACTAGAAGACAGAAATTCTCCAATGGGCCTCATATGAATTATTTATCAGTCTTATATTAAAAACAAGTGACTTCTAATAAATAGAATAACCTTTATCAAGATAGACTTTTCTAATTTGCCACATAAATAAAAGCAAGAACAAAGATCATATGATTCTCTCAACAGATGCAAAAAATGCATTTGACAAAGTCCAACACATCTTTATGATAAAAACTCTCATCAAAATAGGCATAGATGGGAGGGAGAAAAATGGCGGATTAGGGGTGACCTCCTGGCTCTCTGCTCCCAGAGTGGGAGGTGAAGAACACGGACACCCACACGCGAGTGAGGCGTTTTCCCACAGGATCGGCTTTGCAAATCTGCAAAGAGGCAGCGAGGGACAAGCAGCGCCACAGATAACGTAAGGAGAACTGGAAAAACACCCGCGAAGACCAGAGAGTGTGGGACAGAGGGAAGTGCAGTGCGGGTCAGCCGCGCCCGCGGCGGGCTGGCCCGGGCAGAGAGATCTGACTCACAGAAAGGCGACTCTTCCTTCACCAAACCCCACTCACACTCAGGCAGGGAAGTGCCAGAAGTCGGAGCGAAGCGGTAGCACAGACTGCCAAGCGGTGGGGAGCCGAGACAGGAGCGGGTCCATTGTGAACGCGCCGAGCGCGGCGCTGGGGCAGCATCGGAGGGGAGGGGCTGTTCGGAGCAGGGGCTCCGCAGATCGGCCGCCGCCCAAGCCCACAGGGGAGAGTTCGGAGGCAGCTTCTCGCCATTGGGAGACCGCCAGGACTAGATCACGGGAGGGGAACTCCATAAAAGAGGCTCTTCCCGCAGAAATCACTGAAAGTTAGGTGGGCGCTGGGAGGGACACAGCATAGAGTTCTCCCGCGGAGGACGGTGGGCACCGCGGCGGCTCTGGGAGCTTCAGTGCGGACTACCAGACGGTGGGCAGCCGCAATTCAGGGAACCCAGAGCCTGCGACTGCGGGGACTTGTTGCCTGGGCACCAGCCTGAGTCGTGGCTGTTCCTCGCGAGGAGAGTGGTGCGTCCGCAGCCGCCTTTTCTTTTTTTTTTTCCTTTTTCCCCCGAATCTGTGGACAGTCTGTCCCAACCGCGGAATCAAGTCCCGCCTCTGTTAGGGCGGAAAAGAGGGAAAGAGCAACACTTCCGCGGAGTTTCCAGGCAGTCTCCGGCAGCCCTGTTCCATTCAGTCGCCAGAGAGACGGTGTGTAGAACAGTGATCCGCCTCTGCCAGCGACTCCACCTCCGCCCTAAGACACTGCGCTAAAGGGCTGGCTTCTGCTA
>CAUYSK010052392.1:0-47656 GCA_963575035.1 Avahi laniger
CTAGCAAATTAATATAGGGGCCCAGTGCAAAATGAAAACAGAAGCCCCTTGTTCAAAAAGCAGGAGAACAGTTCCATTCAAGGTACTAAAATATAAAGCTTTTTCCTTTCTTCCACAATCTCTCTCTCTCTCTGTCTGTAATGGTGGTTTTTATTTGCTGTTTAATGTTGTGCTCCGTCAGGCACTGGCATACTTTCTGGGCCAGTGCAGACCTTCTGAGGCCCATCCTGCATCTCAGGACACTCGAGGCCCATGGACTGCCAGGTTCCAGCTGCTAAATGGATGCACCGTGCCCCACAGGGGTTGGAGAAGTCAATCCAGGCATCTCACCTTCCCATGGGCCCATCACCTCAATCCATGGCAGATGGGCGACTCCCAAGTGTATTGCAACCCTTCGTGCCAGGACGTACTGGTTACCTGGTTTGGGCTAGGCCAGAGGCCACTTGCCAAGTCATCCGTCAAATGTGCCATGGCACTGCCAAGCCAGAGCAGGAATGGCCACTGCCATGTCCTGCCCCAAGATGCTGCAGGGCACATGCACCTGACCCTTTCCACATCTGCACCCAGATCCCCACTGGGGACAGAGGCAGCGCTGGTCACTGGGGAGAGCAGGGAGGGGGAGGTCAGGCAGGGTTATCGCCTAGTTGAGGGAGGCAAGCCTACACGTGAGGCTGAGGCTGTAAGCCCCCATGTCTGTCCCACTGTCTCATCAGACTTTACTTAACTATTCAAAGATACAATTATTGAGCATGTCAAGGCAGCAATCCCAGAACATTAAACTTTCCATGTGAGGCCCTTTGGAATGCAGGGCTCTGTGCAACTGCACAGGTTGTAAATTCATGAAGCCATTCACCCATGAAGCCGGCCCTGTTGCTATATCCCCAGTACCTAGAATAGTGCCTAGTACATAGTAGTTGCTCAATAAGTATTTATTATTAAATAAATAAATTCATATCATTCAATCCTCACAACATTGGAGCTCTTCTCCATTTAAGATGAAGACACTGAGTCACCTAGAGGCTAAATAATTCACTCAGTAATGAGACGCTGACATTTGAGGTGACACCATGGATCAGTGTGAGACCTGAGGTTAGAACCCAGTTCCTCTGTTGGGGGTAGGAAGGACACTACCAGATAGTGGTTAAGAGTAGCCAGACAGACCTGGGTTCAAATCTTGGCTCTGGTATTTCATAGCTATGAGACTTAAGTAATGTCCTTCACCTCTCTAAGCCTCAGTTTTCTCATTTGTAAAATGGAGATTACACCTACTTCGTGGAATTGTTTTGACATTTAAATAATACAGTGCTTCACACCATACCTAGCACTTGGTACACGCTTGGCAAAATGGTGGCTAACATTATTATTATAGGACATCGATAGTATATTGTATGGACTCTAGAGTCGGACTGCCAGGATTCAAACCCCAGCTCTTCCCTTCCCTAGCTGGATAAGACTTGGAGAAGTTACTTAACCTCAATTTCCTCTTCTGTAAAAATAAGGATAAAAATAGTACTTATCCGATAGGGCTGGCTTGAAGATGAAAGGAAGTGATGTTTATAAAACACTTAGAATAATACCTGGCACACACTCTTTACATGTTTTGTTGAATATTAGTCTACATGACAACTCTGCTGACTAGCGCTTTTATGCTTATTCCTTAGAACTCAGATCTTTGGTGTTCATGGCCCCGTCTCACGGTATGTGCTAAGACTACGAATGGTCCCAATGTTAAATGCTCACAGATGCCTGTTACCCTCCCGCAAGCCGAGGGAATTGCGCTGAACTTGGTGTGCAATGGCCTTGCTCTATCATGCTTGCCTGGTCACCTCGCATGTGTAGCTTCCCCTCTCTGGGCCTCACTTTCCCAAACATGTTGGTGGTGAGGGAGAAAGACATTGAACTAGGTTCTCTCCTAGGCCCTTCCCAGCTCTGAGTTTCTACACATCTGACCCATTTCTGAAATCCCCCTGCCTTCTCCGCTGCATCTCCAATGGCATAGAGGGTGACCTGGGGCTTCTCAGCTTCAATTTTGTAGTGGGCAAAGGGTGCTCCAGATTCAGGGAGCATTGTCGTCCTGATGTGACCCCATACAAAGGAGGAAAGCAAACAGATGAGCTCATCCTCCTCTTGGGGTGCGGCGGGTGGGTTTCCCTCTGGAACCACTGGCCTCCCCCTTTCTGGCCACCTTCACTCTGGAAGGTCATTTATAGAATTGTCCTCAGGTTAGAAAATCTGTTTCCCATTTTCTTACCAATCTCCCCTCCAACCCACTCCTCGCTGACTGCATCTCTCCGTGCTGGTAATCCCTCCTAAGCACCGTCCCCTGGGGACCCCAACGCTCCCCAAATCCCACAGATCCCTCCTCTGATTCTGACACAGGAGATGCCGAGGGGTGGAGACCCCAAGAGTGAGGCCGGGTTGAAGACTTTATCTGCTCCTTGCAGCTGCATCTTCTGTGAGTTGCACCCTCCGGCTCGTCAATACCGTTTCCCATTAAATTAAATAGCTTATTGACTGGTGCGCCGCGCGGCAATGGCTGATGGGATTCACGGGGACGCCTCCCTCCTCCCCTCTCCCCGCAGCACTCACAGGTCACTGCTCAGTAAATCAGCTGGTAATGGAGTTTGAACTCTCAGAATCAGCTCCGTGTACCCTTTTTATTTGTTTTTAATTTGTATCAATGGTAATTCTGTCTGTTTCAATTTATGTGACGGGACAGGCCGCAGAACTGAGGAAGTGCCCTTTTTACCCCATTAACCACAGAGGGGGCAAAATCCTCTTCAGTTTTTGTGTGACAAACCGGCTCCAGTGGGCAGGGGATGTCTCCTTTTCAGGGAAGGTCCCTCTTTGTCCGGGGCTCACCAAAGCGCCTTCCGTCTCCACCAAATACAGCGCTGAGCACCGAATTCGTTTTCCCCAGGCCATATCCTTTTGCACTTCTTTGTTCAGAAAAACTACTAAAAGAACACAGGATGGAAGATTCTGCAGGGAGAAGCTTGCATGCCGTGACCTCTAGGATGCTGTGGCCGGCAGAATACTTCCTGCCACGCCCGTTCCTCTGGTCTTTGCATGTCACTCCTGCCGGAAGTGAAGTTTGCCTCCCCGGCCTGGTGCTCCCAGGTCATTTGCCGGCGGGGAACGCCATTTGCAGCTCACCGGTGTCAGGACATGACCTTAAAGGGGATATAGTTTGCTGCAGCGCCCTTTGACTTCCTTCAGTCATCCTCTTTGCTCCCCTCTGGCCTTGTAAGGACTGTGGAGATACAGGAGGAAAATCAAAGAGCTCGCGAGGATGGTTGAAATGAGATGGAGAAAATCCACTGGACTTCCTCAAGACAGGGAAGGCAAAGACTGGGGACAGTCCAGGGCTCCAACAGGCAAACCGTCCTGGCAGGGCTGCTCCCAGGAGGCAGCAGGCAGCCCCCGTGCCGTGGGACGGTCACCTGTTGACTCTGTGGGTTTCTGAAGGAGGTAGGGCAAAGAACAGGCGGGGTCAGCGGGGAAGCAAAGAGAGGGTGTGGAGGAGGGGCTACTCTGACCTGTGACCCCACCCTGCCCCCTGCATGGTCCCATCGATCTTCAGTGAGAGCAAAAAATAAAAATAAAAAAGTGAGTAAGGTGATATTGAGCTTCAAGCAAGAGATAAAACCAAAATAGTATCTTAGAACGCAAAGAGGGCTACGAGGAATTCACACTCTGACCTGGGGACTCAAGGCAAAACTGTCCAAAGCTCCGGAAGCCCCGGCTGGCGTAGGTTTCTACTCTCACAGAGCCCTGTGTCCTCTGTGCCCTGACACCCCCCCTCTCTTAGGACAACCTACTTTCGGCTCCCTCTCTATTCCCAGATTCCTCTTTCCCTCTCAGCTGTGGGGTCTTCACTCTGTGTGATCTCCTGAGCCCTAGAAGCTGGTTCCAAAAGTCCGTGCTGTCCCAGCTGAGGACAAACCTCCCATTGTTTAATTTTAAAATTCAAAATCTCCCTGATCCAAATCTCCCATACTGGGGGCACTTCCCACTGTCTTCTGGTCTGAGGGGACCACTTCTAAAATGCATTTACTACTTTGTGGCAAGTGAGACTCCACTAGTCCTTAAACTTAATTATTTAATTAGATCCAGTTCTTTGTACCCCTGAGTTAGTTGGTTCCTCCTATCTCTGATCCGTTTATGGGAATGTCCTCAGAGGGCCAGACTCGCACAAAGTACCCATTTCATGGATCCAGGGAGGGGAATCAGCCTGCCAATTCGATGGTGGGATTTAGGAATCAAACTCCAAGTAGATAGAAAATTTTGGACAGGCGCTCCTTGCCGTGGAGGAACATCTCGGTGCAATAGAAAGTGATATAGGGAGAGGGCTTGCTGAATGCTCAGCATTTCACATGCATTATTTTGTTTACTCTTCCTATCCATCCTATGAAGCTGACTTGATAAAAAGAATTCTTTCCTCCTCTCTAAAACGAGGGTAAAAATACTATTTACCTTACCAGCTGCTTTTGAGAATCAAATAAAATAGTATATGTGATAAGAGTTTGTAAACCACATGCATTTTACAAATGTCAGTTGATGCTCTTATTATCCTTCAATTCGAAGCCCACAGGCAGCTGGTGATTTGAGGTGCAGTCTCAGGCCTCTCTGTGGTTTGCTGCCTCTCTGAGACCTAAACTACTTAGCTCCATAGCCGGAGTTGTGAATTTGATTACATCTCATTGCTTTGCTTGTAGGCACCGATGTTTCTTTGCTATATTAAAGAAGGGTGTACTAAGGTGGGAATTTCTCTCTTTGCTAACTTAACTTCTGAAGAGAACAGTTTCACAAGTCCTTGGGCAAGCTGGCTGGATGATTCTTGGGTAGAAGTCAGCCTTTCTTCCTTCCAGCTGATGAGGTTGGCTGCATTGGACGTGGCACAGGTTTGACCATTTGATGCTCTGGCATCCGACTCCTGGAAGCCTCTAGCTGCTTAATGGATTCATTTAAGTGATAATATGAGCCGATCGTATGTCAGGTTGTTAAAATGGTGATAACATACTGCACTAGGAGAGCATTATCTACGGTAACTGCATTATAATGGGTAGGGAATGTCGACAGAACTACATATGATATTCCCATAAACACCAAATGAATGCAGAGTGACGAGGCTATTCATTCCGAGTGCGGCCAAGGCAAGAGGTAACACTTCATCTTCCAGGCCCTCGTTTTCCAAACATTGCAAAGAGGAGACATATGCAGACAAGTGTTCACACATCAAAGTCAAACAAATGCACATGGTTCCCTGATTTATAACCAATCTGCAAACCTACTTACCCACCTTCAAGGGAGCATGTGAGCTTGCAAAATATTCTTTCCCAAGGAACAAGCGGGAACAGAGAGAACAAGGCCATGGCGCTCCCCACTTTCCGCTTCATCCTCCCAGAGAATTTAAAAGGGGTGGGTAAGCTGTACAGTAAAGCACCTGCCCCACCTCCCCACTCCCTGCAGCCTCTGGGACCACACAGAGAAAAGTGGTTAAGCAGGGAAAATTTATCTTTGCCACCTCCAAATCCCAAGTTTCTATAGTCTTCTGTCTTTTAATATCTTCTCTGTACACTTCTCTAATACATTCTGCTCAGTCTTAAAGTGTTATTCCTCCCACGGCATTTGCATTTTAAAAGAAGGTGCTGCAAGAGCAGAGGGCTTTGCTTCAGTAGAACATGTACATGTGACTTTTGACTTCCAACTTCCAACTGGTAATCATAATAATTACCTTTCATTCAGTGTTTACTATGAACCAAGCAAAGTGTTTATATTATCTATAAATCTCAGAAACGTCTATAACACAGGGTTTACAATTCTCATTTTAGAGATGAAATAACTGTGGCTCAGAGTTAAATAACTAGCCAGAAGGGACACAGCTTGCGTTGAAAATACAGCTCCGCAAAACATTTGTTTTAGGCTGGTTTGCCTTTTAAGTAACCTAATATCTCTGAGGCAGCTTCCTTATTTGTTAAGTTCTAAAATATTGTACCTACCTTCTTACAAGGTAGGTACTGCAAAGGTCACTTTCCCTTTGTAAGCTGCAAACAAATGTACAGATGTCAGTAAGCACCACGGCAAAGTGAAAAGGGCCCTGCCTCTGGAGTTACAAGACTTGGATTCCAGTGCCTTATTGAATCACGTCCATTGGGAAATCACTTTATATCCTTATGTTCTGGCCCTGTCTTCTTCCTGTAAGATGGGGTGTCATGAGCGTTGCTGTGAGTGTGAGCATCCTTCACTTCCTGCCTACTATGTGCTCTGAAGTGTGCTGGGTCCAGAGGCCTCAGTTCTGTAGCAGCTCGTAGTCTATGGGGGGAAATAGATTGTGTAAACAAATAGTGATAATAAAAGGCCATAAGTGCTATAATAGAGGTAAGTAAAAAGTGGTCCGGGAGCACCAATGAGGCAAAGCACCTTGTCCTCGGCAATGCCGTTACAAGGAAACAGATGGATAGTGCTCTATCAGAACTAATAGAATGAAAGATATTGCAAAGGCAATATGTGCTGAGGTGCTTGGTAAACCAAAGCACTAAACACAAGGAGGGAGAGTTTATGATTTGCCCAAAGGAGGGAATTGCTATCTGGAAGAATGGTTATCGTGCCAGCATGGGGAATATTTGTAGGAGAAAATCTTCCTCGTGGCTCCAACAGGAGGCATTTGGGAAGCTGCCTGATCACCTGGCCCTGTCTCAAGCCCCGTTTCTCAGCTTCAACCTGAGTCCCTCTCCCACCTTCCTCTATGACAAAGGGCAGAGAAATGCTTACAGGCCCTAGGCTTCCCATCCCTTGGAGCATGGAGCCCCAGGGAATTCCCCAGGGCCAGAAGGAAAGGCCTTTATGCTTTTAGAAATCCATGCTGATTCCGCAGGGAGCTCTGAAACCCTGATCCCCTTGCCCCGGGGGAGCCTGAGGCCAGGGGAGATTCCGGCAGTTTCTCTAACACTGCAATTCTCCCAGCTTACCTGGCCATGATTGGGGTCAGCGCTGTTGCTTTTCGCTGCTTCACGAGGGACATCCTAGCAAAAGGTGATGCATTCCTCTGGTAAAACAAAACATTTTGTCACAAAAGGCAATACTTGGTGTGATTCTATTTATATGATGTTTCCAGAATAGGCAAATCCATAAAGAAAATAGATTAGTGGTCGCCGGGGGCCATGACAGGGAGTGGAGTATGGTGGGGAAGACTATGGGGAGTGAACAACTAATGGGTACACGGTTTCTTTTTGGGTGATAGAAGCATCCTAAAACTGATCGGGGTGATGGCTGCAAACTCTAACTATACAAAAACCATTGGATTGTGCCATTCGAATTGGCAAATTATATTTAGTGTGAATTATATTGCACTAAAGCTGTTAAAACAAAACAAAGCACTCAGAAATACTAAGGTTTTAGCCGGGAAGGCACAACGAGGAGTCTCTTGGAGTGAGAGAAAACTGCACAAGAAGCTGGTCTCTGACCCTCTAGGTTTCAGGGCTTGTCTGAGGTTGTCACTCTGTTCCCCGTGCTGCAGTCTGACAGGTCCCCAGGGAAACCAGTGCTCACTCAGGACAGAATCTGACTGGCTCTTCTCCCCTCTGCCTGCTGCCTAGCTTGCCTCAGCCCAAGGCAGAAGATCTTTCTTTATAAAGCAATTAAATATGTTAAATGTAAGTTTAAAAGACTGTTATTACACCGAGGGGGAAATGGGGAGTCCTTGTTTAACGGGTACGGAGTTTCAGTGTTGGAAGATGAAAAAAGGTGTGGAGACAGAGGGTGGTGATGCGTGCACAGCAGTCTGAGCGCACGTGATGCCCTGAACTGCACAACTGAAAATGATTACCATGGAAAATGTTGCATTACGTGGATTTTACCGCAATTAAAAAAAACATTATTATCGCATAATTGAGGTGGTTTACAAAACATTATCAGAAAAAGTAAAAGTGCAGTGAAAAAGGGAATTTCTTGCAGGGACAGTAAAGAAATTAAGCCACTGTGACCACAGTTTAGTTAATATAACAACACTGCCTGTGGGGTAATTTTGAAATCAGACCCCTAAGAAGTGAAAAAGGTGCTTCTTCCTTTCCAGCCTCCTGGGTGCTGGAGGAGAGCTCCATGCTATGCCACACTGTCTGTCTGCAGCTGACAGAGCTATATTGTATGCAAGGCGCATTTGGAAGACAAGTATTTGCAAATACTGATCACAGAGGAAAAGGAGTGTGGGGTTGTTGTGCTATGTCTTACCCGTCTCACCCTTTCCAGGCCTGACGTGCTGCTCTCAACTCACCAAGATATTTTTTTCTTCTCAAATTAAAATCATGATCACCACCCACTCCAAACTCTTTCAGTGTTCCCGAGCTCCTCCACCCAGTTGCCCAAGCCAGAAATCTCAAAGTCATCGTTGACATTTCCGTCTCCTCCCAATCAACCATCAAAAGGACATCTCATGAATGCATCTGCTACCTCCGTCCACATGGCCTCCGCCCTGGTCTAGGCCACTGTGATCACTCACCTGGACTCCTACGACAGCTTGGGCAGTGGTCCCCTACTTCCTGAGATCCCTGTGTCTCTACCGCTTCATTCTCCAGGCAGTAGCCAAAGTGATCCTTTTAGATAGTAAATCGGATTAGGTTACTCCTGGGCTAAAGCGTCCGGGGCTGGCAATCCCAGCTAGGACAAACTCCTTCCTGTGGCCTGTCCCTCACGTTATCATGCCACCTTCTCCCTTACTCATCATATTTTTGGGGCCTTTTTTTTTAAACTAGCCCTTTTCAGTTGTTTAAAGGTCTCAAGCTCTTCCAGTCTCAAGCTAATTCCTATTCATCTTTCAGTTCTCAGTTTAAATATCACTTACGCAGAGAGTCCATTAATTAATGCATGTGCTACTTATGCATTTATTCAATAAATAGATACATAGTACATACACTAGTGCTAGACACTGGACTAGGCTTTGGCCTTCTCTTCTCATCTAATTAAAGCCTCCTGTTATATTCTTTCCTTGTGTCTTCTTTTTTTTTTTTCTTGGTATTGAACACAATTCTTCATCATAATTTTTTCTAATTTTTCAAAAAATTTCTTTCTTCCTACATAATGCTAACGTCTTTGAGGGCAGGGACTTATCTAGCTCACCGCTGTATTGTTCTTACAAATAATAGTTATTCAATAAATATTTGTCAAACGAATGAATACATCTTTAAATGGAGGTTCTTGCTATTCTGATAGCATGTGGCATATGGAAAGTTTATTGCTTTCTCTCTCTTCCGGACTTCTTCCACATCATAAAATCACAGCACACAATGCTGAGAGTGGCTAAGTGGGAAACAGGCTTGCCAAATGCTTCCTAATAAGAATCAGTATTGGTTAATAAATGACAATAATAATTACTGACATTTGTATGGCGTTTTGTAATTTGCACAGCATTTTCCACATGCATTATCTTCTTCAGTTTAATAAAAACAATCTAGTTCTTGGCTGCCCGATAAAAATTACATTACAAAAAAGAAATAAAAAGCTTAAGGAAAACAGAGATTAGGCTGTTATGATATTTAAAGTCTATTAGTAAAAGATTGATGAGGTAGAAAAAGAAGGGAGACCCCCTCCACCTGGGTGCTCCTTCCAAATCTTGAGGGCTCTTTGTATGTTTGGGAAAACGAAGGCACATCTCTTAAGTCCTTTGTTATCTGTGCCCCGTCACAGCTGTGGGCTGCTTATCACCCGGGATTAGGTCCTACGGGCGACGGATTCCACCTTAGTTTTCCATTGGCAGAAGGTGTCTTCCCCGAAGCTCAAGGGCAAAGAGGAGTCTTGACAAGTAGCCCAGGGCTCCTTGGTTGTTGCTCACAGGGGAGGGAGTTTTCCCTGAATGGAATGCCCCACTCCTACAGAGACTCCTTCCCCTCTATTTTCTTCCAAAAGTCCTTTCTTTTCACCTATACTGTCTACAGAGTGGGCCTTCCCAAGTGCAAAGACCCACGATACGTATTAGAGCAGACCTAGGAAATTGACTAGGGTATCTGTACAAAGGATAAGGCCCAGGTTTAAGTAGAAGATACCCCCAAATGCACATCCCTTCGCAGCTTGGCAACTGTGTCACTTTTTCACCCTGTCCCTTCCAAAGGCCTTTAACTCTGGGCAGTGAAGTTCGAATCAGTTTACCTTTATCATCACAGCATGGCATTTTTCAAGGACTCGGCCTGGCACTTTGAATCTTCTTCTCTTCCTGGAATTGATTCTCTGGTATCATGGTCAGCAAAAGACCAGCCTGAGGGGTGGAAGCCCTTGGGAGTTTACCTTTAGCATTGCAGCATGGCACTTTCAATCTTCTTCTCCTCCTGGTATTGATTCTCTGGTGTCATGGTCAGCAAAAGGCCAGTGTGAGGGGTGGAAGGCCTTAGGAGGCAAGGGAGGGAGAAGTGACAGAAGAGATATAGATCTGTCTCCTTGAATGTTCTCCAGCTCAGCCAATCACAGAGCTGGCCAGAGTCAGCCCTGTATAATTCGGGGTGGGACACCAGCTTGCAACACCAGGCAGTGTAGGCTGAGTCACTCAGTGCTATAGGGGAGCTGGGCATTGGAGCCCCCCGACCAGCCGGAGCTATGATTTTTGGCAAGTCATGCTTCCCCTCCCCCTCCCACCCACACTGAGCAGTTTGGTCTGATGGTCTCTGGGGCCTTTTTGCTCTAACATTCTGCGGTCCTAATTTTCATTTACTTATTCCACGAGGCCTCAACAATGAGGACGTAGTCAATGGTGTCAAAGGCTAAAGTGAGATCGCATAAAATAAGAATAAAAGGCGCCCACTGATTTTGGCACTTGGTGAATGGGCCAGAAGAACATGTTGAATGGGGGACTGAGTAGAAAGTAAGTGGAAATAGATTGTAAAGGAGAAGAAGACAGAGAAATAACAGGAGCTGAGTCTGGTGAAATTAGGGAAAGGAGAAATGGTAAATACGTGAAACAGAGTCATCCTCAGTATCTGCAAGGATGAGTGGGTCTTTCTTCTTATTCCCCAAAGTTTTAGAAGGGATTGTTTCCGGACACCCCTGGGATACCAAAATCTGTAGATGCTCAAGTTCCTTATAAAAACGGAATAGTACTGGCGTATGATCTATGCAAATTCTCCTCTGTACTTTATAACACCTAATACAATGTAAATACTATGTAAATAGTTGTCATACTGTATTGATTTTTTATTTGTATTATCTTTTATTGTTGCATTGATACTTTTTATCGATCATTTTGAATATTTCAATTTTTGGCTAATTGAATTCCAGAGGTGCAGAGTGCCACCTGTATGCTTTATTATGAGATATATAAAAGCAGTCGAAGGTGTCACATGCTATTCAACTTGTAGGATACTTTTCAGCTCCTAGAAAAATACCCACCAATAGTGCATGAAAAATGGGATTCCTGAATGTTTCAGTTTGTGTTTTAGGATGACCTGGGGAAAAAAACAAATGCCGATGGAAGTGGGAGGAGAATGAATCGTGTTCGACAGAAGGATGATAACATTTTTCTTTTTACTCCCCAAAGTTCTAGAATGCAAGAAATAGAAAGCTCCTGGATACTTCAGATTTGTGGAGATACAGGGGGCAAGTGTGGTGGTGGAGTGTGCAGACCTGCCTTCCCAACCACAGCCCGGGGAACAGCGTCTGGCAGACAGATGGGATCGCAGGGCCCTTCTTCAATCTGTTATTTTAAAAACACAAGTTCAACCACACTTAAGGGAGAAGCTGACCAAGGGAAAAGCAAAGGAGGAGGGTAGCTGGAGGCTGTGGTTCAACTCTGCCCCCCACACTTGGTACCTTATCCAGACAAGCAAAGGCTGGCATTTGCTCAGATTGTCCCTTGTTAGAAGGCAGTTTATCAAGTTCTTTAGAGGTCTCACCTCCCATCTCAAGCTATTTTTAAAAGTCTTTCTTTCCAGGAGTCTCCCTGAGGATAAATATGTACATGTATGTGTGTGTGTATGTATATATATATATGTGTCTATATATGTATATAAATTTATCAGAGATTTAAAAATACAGTTGATGCTCATTGTTCACAGCTGTTATGTTCTATAAAATCACCGTGAATTTTGAATTACTAACTACTGAACCATTGATCCTAGCAGAAGGACAGGGTTAGGTTCCTGAAAGCCTCCGGTTATGACTTTTTCATCAACTGATCAATACATAGCCTTGTTTTATGTATGTTTCTGTTTAAAGACACATTATTTGCTATATACCGTTGATTCATTAACATTGACCTAACAGGCAACAATGCTATTACTCATGCCTGAGTGAAGCTTATCTAACAGGTATTCCTCTGTAAGGCACATCACTCCCTTGTGCTTAGGAACACTAGACGGCGCTTCAACACTATGCTTGGGCATCATTTTAAGCAGCAAAATTACCAACAGAAAGCACAAAAACTTAAAAAAAAAAAAAGTGACACTAAATAGACTGCAAAGCAGAAAAACAATAAGGTAGAATGTCACCTCGTTGAATCTTGGCTGAGAACATGCACATTAGGTGAGTTAAATTTTTCCCTACTCTGTACATGTCTGCAAACAACCAGAAAAGGACCATGAGCATTGAATTGGGGGTACAAATACATTTTAACTAGTAGATGAATTCACAAATACGGAATCTATGAATAATGAGGCTCAATTGTACATGTATGTATGTATGTGTTTATATTGGGAAAGTTCCCTAAGGTCTTCAAGCCTCAATTTACCTAACTGTAAAATGAGATTCATAATACTTCCTCATGGCACTAGTGTGCGGATTGAATGCGATAACCTACGCAATGCATCCGTAGGGTACACGGTAACCCTGAGACACTTAATGGGGAAGTTGTACCCCTTCCCCCCTGCTCCCCTTTCTCTTCATGGGGCCGCCTCATTTCTTCACCATTCATGGTGAGCAGCTCTAACTTTTCATCTGGCCACACTATTTTCCCCATGTGTTAAAATTGTCCTGGAAACCATTAGGTCAATTTTCAATCATCACAGCTAATACGTGCCCCATCACAAATGCCTAGTAAGTATTCGGTGTTTGCTTCAGCCTCTCAGATCTTCTCTCTCCTATTGTGTAGCTGAAGGTGAAATCCGCACCTACTCAAACAGTCCTTTTGTATCCAGGCCAAGATGCATCTGAGACTTGAATGCCTTTGCTTTCTCTCCTGTTTTTGTTTTTGTTTTGTTTGTCTTATCTGCCTGATCAATGCCTTCCCACCTGAAGAAGCAAAACATTCCCTCTGTTCTATTCCCCTTGCTGCTGATTTTGGCTGAAGGGCATGGAGATGGGAGCATAGAGAGGGCAGCCAAGAGGGTCAGAGTCTGTATTTAACCACAAAGACAATTCCTTCTCCTTGGCAGCAGCTCCGGAGAGAACTTGGCATTTGAGGGGACTGAGTAGCAGGAGTAATTATTTATCTGGCTTTTGGAACAGAAGGGATTGGGAACAACAGGTGACCTGCAGGGGTGAGAATGAGTCAGGGATCTGGGGGAAGGAATACAGTGCAGGTGAAGAAGAAAGAATTACTTGCCAACAACAGAAGAAGGATAGAGAACAAGACTCCCGAACCTGCTTCCTTAAACACTATACAAAAGCACCTCCAAGAGGATTGTAACAGCCTTGGAGTGGGACAGGTGGCACAGATGGGGAGAGTGATATGTTGTTTCAGCTGCTTAAATATTCTGAATCCTAGATCAGCATTTAACAAGCTTTAATGTGCACACAAATTGCCTCTGGAACTTGATAAGGTGCAAATACTAACTCAGTAGGTTTGGGGTGGGCCCCAAGATTTTGCATTTCTAGTAAGCTTCCAAATGAGGCTGATTCTGTTGGTCTTCAGACAATGCTCTGAGTAGCAAAGCTCTGCTAGAATGTTTTGGGAGCCCGCAGGCAAAGAAAAACAAGGCACGGTGGTGGAACAGCCATCTCCTCTTCTCCCCTGTTTATCTGTAGTCTTCTCTGCTTTCAAAACCTCATTTTGTATTTACCTCCCTACTTGACTTTCCCTCTCTGTACTCCAAAGCACTTGGAGAGCTTGGACTGGGTTTTGTCTATCTTTGCATGGAAGGCTTTGCCCAGAGTAGGCACTTCATAAATATTAAAGTTGTACTTAAAAAAAAAATCCCTCTTCGTCCATGAAGCTTTGCCAGATCATTCCAGCCCTACAGCACTTGTTATCTGTATCATTCATTTGACAATTAATCTTATACAACCTTATGACAGTTTATGTATTGTTGTACTGGACTGTTATATATCTTTTGAATTGCTATTTATTTTTTAGCCCCTTTATGTATTGACTCTGCTGCTAGATTGTAAATAAGTTCTTTGAGTTGAGGGACTGCATTTTTATTTCTTCATCAATCATTTAGTTTGTACCTACCTTGTGCAAGGCAGTGTGCTAGGGTCCTGGTACACAAAGATAAATAAGATGAGGTCACTGAGAGACAGCACAGTAAAGTGAGAAGGGCTCAGCTCTCGGAGCCAGAGAGAACTAGGCTTGAATCCCAGCTCTGCTATTCACTAGCCATGTGACCTTAAACACAATACTTAACACACCCCAACCTTGACCTTGACAGCTGTAAAATGCATTAAGCATATCAGTCTTGTAGAATCATGGTGAGATAAGCTAAAAATGACATATAGACAATTCTTTTTTTTAAATTTCAAAGTACTATGGGGGTACAAATGTTTTTGATTACATGGATTGTTTTTGTAATGCTTGAGTCAAGGTTAAGTGTACCCATCACCCAGATAGTGTTCATTGTACCCGTTAGGTAGATTTTTGCCCATCCCCTCTGTCTCTTTCTACCTTGCTTGATTTCCATTGAGATTTGCTTCCCTCTATGCATATGTGTACTCATCAGTTAGTTTCGATTTAATAGTGAATACATGTGGTGTTTGTTTTTTCATTCTTCAGATATTTCACTTAGGATAATGGTCTCCAGTTCCATCCAAATTGTTGCAAAAGGTATGAGGTCATCCTTCTTCATGGCTGAGTAGTATTCCATGGTATACATATACCACATTTTGTTAATCCACTCATGAATTGGTGGGCACTTGGATTGATTCCACATCTTTGCAATTGTGAATTATGTTGCAATAAACATTCATGGGCAGGTGTCTTTTTGATAAAATGATTTCTTTTTCGTTGGGTAAATACCCAGTAGTGGGATTGCTGGATCAAATGGTGGGTTGACTTTTAGTTCTTTAAGGAATCTCCATACTTGTTTCCATTGAGGTTGTATTAATTTTCAGTCCCACTGATTGTTTGATTTTTTCTTACTGATTTGCTTGCATTCTTTGTAGACTCTGGTTATTAGTCCTTTATTGGATATATAGCTTGTGAATATTTTCTCCCATTCTGTAAGTTGTCTATTTGCTTTGTTAATTATTTCCTTGGCTGTGCAGAAGCTTTTTGATTTAATCAAGTCCCATTCATTTATTTTGTTGTTGTTGTGATTGCTGCTGGCGTCTTCTTAATAAATTCTTTGCCTAGACCGATATCTAGAAGAGTTTTTCCAACATTTTCTTCTAGAATTCTCATGGTTTTGTGCCTTATATTTAAGACCTTTATCCATCTTGAATTAATTTTTGTGAGTGGTGAGAGATAGGGATCCTGTTTCATTCTTCTGTAATGTGTGTCTGGTGGGCACTCAGGAAAAATAATTCCCTGCCCTTCAGAAAGTTACCACCAAATACTTTAGAAAAAACAATGCATACATGAATAGCCAAAGCACCAAAGAGACTATTTTAGCAGAGCCCTTTCTTTGTAGCTTCCACAGGATCTAGCTGAGAAGGGCTTAATAAATGCCAGCTGTTTGATTAAACACAACAGCAGCACCTTCTACAATAAAGGCTCTTAGAGAGAGTTAATTAGATTTGATCCAATTTATTAATTTCAATCCTTTGAAATCACTTGTATTGACCCTTCCTATAACCAGTCCATGGACTAGGCTCTATAAAGGTGTAGGATCTTTCAAAGACAATTCTTGCTCTCACGGAGCTTATAGGATGAATCCTGCTTACAAAGAAAGCTGTCATTAAAGGACGCCTACATAAGCAAGAACCAGAAGTACAAATAAAAAAATAAGCTGAGGAGAGGAAGGGAGCTATCCTTTCCAACAGCAGTGATGAGGAGGAGGAGGTGTCAAAAGAAGAACCCAAGGAGCTGTGCAGATGGAGTCAGGAGCACTTGGGAGAATGTTTGAGTTGGCGGAAGGCAGCATACAGCTATCCCCTGGGCCGTGATAAAGCAGACTAGATCACAGTACCCCAGAGGGCCCAGGGGCCCTCCAGGCATGGCCTCATTTGCTCTGACACCTTTGGTCCAGGTGAGGAGCCCGGGCAGGGCGTGAGAGAGGGCTGCCCCACATCATGGGAGATAAGGCAGAGCTAATGTTTGATATACCTGACTGCCAGCCCACAGACTGGCTGGGGTCCACAGCCTGCTCCACTTCGAAATAACCAGAAGGAAGATCTTGAGAGCAGAAGAACAAAAAGTTCCTTTTGGCTCTGGGGCCAAATTATTTTTCCTAGTTGTCAACTAGGACCAAGGATAGATATTTCTTCCACCTTAGTTTTTATGTCTTTCCCTAAGCCAGCACTGAAAATGTGACTTGACTTAACTATGGCCTCTAGTTTTGACTGATCCAGGAATTTCTGGCAGTGACAGCTATAAGGAGGCAGTGAGCCCAAAGAGTTTAAAAAGTTTAGTCTGTCTGGCCCATCATGGTGCTCAATTCTTAGCCTCTAACTGAGTCCTCATTCTTTAAAGGTGCCCCCGGCATCCCCTGGAGTAAACGTGGGCCTGACATATGGTTAATGTTCCATCCATGCCTAGGGATGTCACCTGGAGCAGCTCTTGATGATTTCAGGGTACCAGGTTACATTAACTGTACCTTTAATGGTGCTGCCTGTCTTGCAGAAGTTCCGCAGAATATTCTTCAATCCAGAAAAGCCATTCAGAAGAATTTTACTTAATTTAACCTAAATGAGAGATGCTTTTCAGAGCCATGTGGGTTTTTCTATACACACCTACACACTAACAGTTTTCATACTTCTAGCTTCTATCACCCAGCAAACCATCATAGGTCACCAAACCATACATCAATAGTTAATGGATTTTCATCTATGTGCTTTGGCCTTTGGAATAGTTTTAAATTTTCTTTTAATTTGTTTTGATCTCTTCCCACTTCTTCAGTCTTTCCAGCGTCTTCAGGTTAGAGGATGCGGCAGTGAGGCCCCGGTCGTAGGTGATCGGGGGAAGGAAGGATGCATGCCTGAATCTTCACACTCAAACACAGTCTTCTACGAGTTCATGGCAGATTCTGGGAAGTGGAAAATACAGTCATGCATTGCCTAATGACATTTTGGTCTGCGTATTTGATGGTGGTCTCTTAAGATTATAACACCTATTTTGACTATACATTTTCCATGTTTATATATGTTTAGATACACAAATACTTATATAGTGTTACAACTGCCTACAGTATGCAGTGCAGTGGTACTCTGTACAGGTTTATAGCCCAAGAGCGACGCGCTATAAACCACACAGCCTGGGTATGTAGCAGGCTCTTCCATCTAGGTTTGTGTAAGTACACTCCATGATGTTTACACAATGACAAAATCGCCCAGTGATGAACTTCGCAGAATGTATTGCCATCACTGAGTGATGCAGGGCTGCGTGTGTGTGTTCGGAGTTGAGGGAGAGGGAGGAAAAGGCTGAGGGCAGGCTGGATTGCCGTTTGATAACCTCACACAGGAGCAATCTATCTTGCAGTTCAGATGACTTCAGCCTCCAGAGAAGGTATCTGGGTGAGCGGTTAGAAACATAAAAATTAGAGCTGGGGAAGCCTTCTGATTAAAATGGGCAGCCAGGTGACCTGAGTGTGGCATCAACTGAAAAATTCATATCCAGTACCAGGCCTATTAGAGACCAAGGGAGGAAATTAACCTCACTTAGCACCATGATTAAGCTGCTGTCAATAGAACCCTTTTCCACTACCGCTAAAAACTTACTGATTTTTCTTTTCTTTAATTGGATTAAAATGAAGGAAACCCAAGACCTCAGGAGGAAAGAAAGCTGAGCAGAAACCACACTCTCCAGGGGCTCTGCCAGCTGCATTGCTCCAGGTGTGAGTGTGCTCTATGTGCCTCTGATGCCTGGATCGAGCCAGCCGGACACACGGCTTAATTGTGGGAAGGCAGATTGCTAGGACAGGCTCTGCAGTGGACTTGCTTCAGACACTACTGACCATGAGAGCCAGAAGGAGAAGCAGAGAGCGCCATTCAGCCTACAAGTAGCTTTAATCTGTTGCTCTCTCGAGACACTAGGAAGCTCTGGCTAGTGGTGAGCGCCTGCCTGTGTTTGTCCTCCCAGTGGATTCAGACCTTCCAATATATCTCTCTTGTTTCTGGGAAAAGATCCATACCTTGCTCTCATTAGCCTGAGATGAGTAGGAAGCATAGAAAAATAGTGGGAATGATGAACGTCCTGGAGGAATAGCCCTGAAGAGGACTCCCATGGCCAGTGTGAGCCTACACAGTGTCTTCGGGGGAATCCTAAAAAGGTGCCCCCCTAGGGTGGTCATAGTCACTCAGCCAGACTGCTGAAGTGGTCAGATAAAACATCTGTGTGTAGAAGAGAGTGGCGCTTTCTGGGAACAAAGATGGGGTAGGGGGCATCAGACACAGCCCTGCTGGCGCACAGCTTGGTGAACAGAACGCAGGCTGGACTTCAACCACCCCTCCCTGGCTCAGCTGGCTGAGCTGGGGCAGGACAAACATCTGCATAACCATTAAGTGGTGGTCTTGGTGACAACCTGGAAACCAAAGAAGCAGAGCGAAATATCTTAAGGCACCAGGGCTATGTGGAGGGAGGAGGGACCCTTTAATTCTGTAGAATGTTCTCAGCAGAGTCTATAGGATTTTGCTGGCTTTGGGCTCGGCTAAACAAATGTAGGTGCAATAGGAATATAAGCTTTGGGACAGAAGCGGGCACAAAGCTGCAGACCAGGAAGGGGTGCAGGGAGAAAGAAATGGTGTCAGCTTTCCAGAAACATGTCCCAATCAGCACAGCTCACGTCTTACCCTGTGCATTGCCCCTCAGCCTTCCCACAGCCCCAAAGCCATATATTCCGAAAGACAACTGTACTGTCCCCCAGACATTCACCACGGAGGGAGTCAGGACACATCCTCACGCCTCACGCACACATGACAGCGCACACCCCAGAGTGGGGGCCCACACGGTCCCTTTCTTTGAGCTTGTGTGCTTTTTATGTCTTGATTCTCAGCCACAATAGACTTAAAAGGGGTTTGGGCAGAATATGTGGAAAGAAAAATTATTTCCATGAAAGAGCTGAACAATTGAGAGGAAATCCAGAACCAGACAAAGATCCTAGAGCAAGGGAAAAAAAAAATTGTTGGGGGTGATTTGAAAGTAATACTAGACCCACATGTATCTGTACCTGGGAGGGAAGAAAAAGCGCTTTTTTTCCCTCTGTCTGTCTCCATCTCTCCCTCTCTGTCTCTCTCAAATGATGATTCTATTGTAGGAATACAAACTAATTGTTTTCTTCTTCCTAAGTATTTTTCCTTCTTGAATACTGCCTCTTCTTTAATATCTTAAAAAATCATTACCATGTGAATAGGTTCCAGCTAGCACAATCAGAATCCTTTCTGAGGTTTGCCAGATGCTGTTAACAGACACTATACTTGCAAGCATCCGTTAAAAATTTAAAACTGTTATTTACCCCTCCACCCCCGCCCTCATCTGCACGCCTCTTTTCTTCTACGGGAATGCAAGTCTCAGCACGGAGTCTAGATTCCGAAGGTCCCCCTAAAACTTCTTCAGTGCCTTTTCGAGCACAATTGGCCTGTGATATCATCAGGGATGAGTTTTCTTTGCAATCTTCGGTCCCTGTGAAACAGGACGCTGAGACTCGGGGCCCTTTTCCAGCTATAGACCACAGCCCTTTGGCTAACTTGGGGATCAGCGAACTATGGCCCGTGGGCCAAATCTGGCCTTTGCATGTTTTTATATATCCAGCAAGATGAGGATGGTTTTTGCATTTTAAAATGGTTGAATTAAAAAACAAAAGAAGCGGCTAGGTGTGGGGGCTCATGCATGTAATTCCAGCACTTTGGGAGGCCAAGACTGGAGGATCACTTGAGACCAGAAGTTCAAGACCAGCCCGGGCAACATAATGAGATCCCATCTCTACAAAAATAAATAAGAAAAATTAGCCAGGTGTGGTGGTGTGTGCCTCTAGTCCCAGCTATTGGAGAGGCTGAGGCAGGAGGATCTCTTGAGCCCAGGAGTTCAAAGTTACAGTGAACTATGATCACACCACTGCACTCTAGCCTGGGTGATAGAGCAAGACCCTGTTTCAAAACAAAAAACCAAAAGGAGAAGAATATTTTCTGACACACAACAATTATGTGCAATTCAAATTTCATGGACAGAGTGAAGTGATTGCACACACAGATGGCACGGCCAACACAGCCCAAATTATTTACTCTTTGGCCTTTTGCAGAGAAAGGTTGCCACCCCCTGGGCTCCCTAACTCAGCTCCTGGTCACTGAGGAAGACCCCAGCCAGGCTTGTTTCCTAGGCCAGGCCCACCCATGGAAGGCCATGCACTAGGGATCAAGATCCTCATGGACACTGATGTTGAGAGTTTGGTTTGAGATGAGCACAGGGACTTTTGCATGCAGGTTGTGGGAACGCAGGGTTCACAGGCACACCACGCTGTAAGTTGGCCGTGGGAATGCGACTGGTCTGGACGGGGCAGTCTGCCGTCGGTCAGTTATTCCTGATAACTGTGTAATATTCGGGTGCACTGGGCTCTCACAGGTAAACAAAACCCACAAGGAAAATAGTCCGGTCCTTCTAAAGGTACCTTATATCTGTCTCATCCCTAACTCCAAATCCAGTCTCTTCTCTGACTGGACACTCCAGAGGAAACGAGCTCTGGGCGGCTGGGATACAGTTCCACACCTCACTCCTCAGGTTCTCAACGCAACACTTTTATTTGGAGAGAGCTCGTAAAAAATACATAAATAAGTAGGATGTCCAGGCCTCACCCTCAGGAGCAGCTGGTCTGTCTGTGGGCCTGGGACAGAATGGAAACTAGTCATTTGCACTTTCAAAAGCATCCCAGGTGATAGTGGTATACTGAAGACTGAAGAGTGCCTTCCTCCTCCTCTTCCTCAGAGGGGTCATTAGCAATGTTTACACCTCAAAATGATTCAAAGGATACATACCCCTGCCTCATTTCTCCTGCAAACCCCCTACTCTCCTCTAGTTCATTAAGTCTGTATCCAGAGCCTGCTCTGTGGGGCACTGCGCTAGCCACGTGGGTACCAAAGCAGGTAAGATGAGGAGGCGGGGGGTGGAAGACACGCATGCTCCACGGGGTCATCCTGCTCATGCTACAGTGAGACCAGTGCCCCGATGGGGGTCGCCCGAGGTGCTGTGACTCATAAAAGAGGGCGTGTTCCTGCCCTTCAACCCACTTTCACCAGGTCATCTCTGCAGCTGTGACACCCCCTGCCCCTTTTCCCCCGGCTGCCAGCTTCCCTATGGCCGGGTCTACAGGGACCCCTGTAATTCCAGGGAAGAGGGAAGCTTTGGAGGGGAGTCTTTAGCCCTCCCCCTGAACTGAGAGCATCCTCTCTCCCTCTTCCTGCAGCGCATCCCAGGGGCTGGGCGGAACAATGAAGTTCGCACTCGGTTGTCGATTCAGCCGATGATGCACGAGGCCGGGAACCAGGCGCTGGTGCGGTCTTCCACGGCCGGCGGTATTGGCCCCGCGGCGCTCAGCTTGGAGATAATAAAAACTTTCTTCTTTTCTATTCTCTTTTTGTTATCAGTAAACGAAGCAGATCCGCTGCCGGAGTGACACAGAGGGATGAGATACACGCTGGCAAGGTGCCTAAATATATATTTTTCCAAACTATGATGAATTTTTTTCAACACAGTCAGTATTCTGACCGCCGTCCCACGTTGACACTTTTATTATCTGTAGCTCAATTTCATGGAGCAGATTTGGTTTTCTTCTCCAATCATAAAATTCTTTTCAACACAAATCAGCCTCACTCTCTGGTGATGCCTTTGTTTTGTCCTTTTTTCTGGGAGGACGTTTCTTGAGGACTGAAACTTTGTGGCTCTGGGTGGAATAAAAGCACTCATTTTCTCCAAGAAGCCTCTGGTTTCACCCCTCTTGTTTCTAAAGAAGTAGGCCTGGACAATGAAAATAACAGTAATGATAAAAGATGACATTTATTGAATGCTAACTCTGTAATAGGCACCTTCCTCTAGGATCTATACACATGACGGCTTTTATTCATCACAACCATCCTATGACGTAAGCATGAATATTATCCTCATATTACAGAGAAAGAAATGTAGGCTCAAAGAGGTTCAGAAGTAAATTGCTCAAAATCCCAAGTTACTAAGTTGTAGAGTCAGGATTTGAACTGGCTGCAGAGCCTGAGTTCTTAACTATCACATAGCACCAATGATTCAGACACAACCTTGGTTTCCACATGTGCATAACATTCCTTAAGTGCCTGGATATCAAAGGTGGCTGACCCAGAAGAGGACAGAAGGGAAGCTGTTTACTTATCACCTGCTCCTGTCTTTGCTTTCCTTAGAATTAGTGATGGGTGGAATTAAGATTGAGTTTTGGCATGAGAGCTCACCACACAGCTCAGCATGAAGGCACTAATGTTCCCTTCTCAAGGACCCAGGGATCCCTGCTTTTTCTGTTGTTATGTTACAGTTACAGCCCCACTGGCTGCCGTCTGTTTAGTTAAGATGAAAATGTGAATTTGATAAGCTTTTCAAAGTGGCTTTATTGGCTGTACATTCTTGGTGATGGCTCAGCAAGGGAAAAAAGATTTTATCAACTTAAAGATAGTCAACCCCATTGAGTCTGTGGCTGTGATCAATTCATTGTGAGCTTTCACCTGGAATTAAAAACTGTAAATTAACAAGCTGAGCGTGAGGATGAAGATACAGGACAGTACATCAAGATTCCAATAAGTAGCCAAGAATATTTCATCAGTTTCCCCAGGGAGGATTTCTCCTCCCCTCCCCTCCCCTTCCTGTCCTAGCCTTCTCTCTCTCTCATCTTACCCAATTACAGCCTAGAAATTGCTTGCCTGTCTCTGCTGCATAAGCTGATTAAAGGTGCTGAGCAGCCTGGCACCAGCTGTCCCATGGTCTGGTGTAAAGTTTGGTTGATGGTTTGGGCATAGAAGCAAGGGAAGGAAGACCACCTATGCACCCTGTGAGACTCACCTCAAATGGCACCTCCTCACCTGAGGTACCTAGCCTCATCTCCCCCTGTTCACTCATTCATTCACTCACCAAACCTTTATTCATTCACCAAACATATACTGAGCTTCTAATGTAAGCCAGGCACAGTGCGAGGCATAAAAGTAGATACAAAATGGTCAAAGATGGTCCCTGCTCTCAACATGCTTGTAATCAAATGGAAGAGGCAAACAATAAAATGAGTCCTACTGTCGTGGCCTGGATTGCAGAATGGGAGATGGACACAGAAAGAAACACACAGACACACACACAAGACGTACAAGACTGAAGTAGTCAATTCTACCAGTCGTTTTATTATATACTTTTTCTGTGTCTGGCAGTTACTTCCTGGTACGTGACTACCTTGGACGCCTTGAGGAAAACACATTTTTATTCCTTTCAGACAATTGTCCAAAGGAAGCAGACATTTGCATCTCAACTTCTTTATCTCCTTCTTTATCTCATTACTGTATGCAGGACAATGAGACACCTTGGCTTGTTTGCAAGACCCCAGGCGCTTGGTTATCTGTCATAAAGCTATTTGTCATGAGGAATAGTTCTGTTTGTTCAATAGGCTGTGTCCAGACCTATTGTCCTCTGGCCCCAACGAGAGCACATCCAGTTTTGCTGACTCTGGGCTTAAGCCAATTTTTGCCCAGGGACGGTCCCTACACCTACAATGCAGTGTGGTTAGAGGCATACAGAGCACTTTGGGAGCTCCTGGGTGCAAAGTGAGAGTGTCAACATGGCACTCCAGGGAGAAGGAACTGTCTATACAAAGGCTTCCAAAGATGCGGGAAAACAAACATATGAGAACAGAAACTCCCTTATTCTTTGCAATTCAAATGCCCGTTTTATTCTGGTATCTGGCAGCACAGGGCCTCATGACCCCCTCCCCAGGTCCACAAAGTCAATGTTGCTGTGTTTAAGTGAATCATACTCAGTCCGTTCCCCATTGCCAGAGATCAGCCAGAACGTGGACAAGTGATGCTGTCCTGGCCAGTGAAAGGAAGTCTGCTAGGAGCTTCAGGGGATGTTTTTCTCACCTATAAAATGTATCATAGCCAAACACGTGCCCCTTTTTGTTTTGAACTTTGTTGTATGAGGGTGTGATGCATAGAGCTTCTGAAACTGTCTTTTAAATATGAGAGGGAAGGCCAAGAAAATTGCAGAGAAGCTGACACAGAGCCCTGACATCATGAACCTGCTAAATTAACCAACTCTGGAACTGCTTACTTGCTATGGGATATAATGGATGTCCTTATTATTAAACAACTTTTAATTGAGTTTTCTGTTACTTGCTGCCTTTAGCACCCTATATGAAGGAACGAGTTTGAGACACCACTGCATATACTCCCCAGTCCTGCTTCACTGCCCTTCCTCCTGCAATCCTGCAAACATAGATACCTTCCCACCAACTCCACCTGTTAAAATCCTACACACTCTGTGACACCCAGTTCAAATGCCATCTCCCTCCATCTAAACCAATATGCTTCTCCCTCCTATGTGCCTTTGTACCCATTTTGGAAGGCCACGATCACATTCTCCTGAGCGTCAGCATTATTTCTGTGCTTGTCTGACTCCTGCTACAAGATCGAAAGCTCTCTGCACATAGGCACTGTATCTTACACTTCTTTGCAAACCCTGCAGTGCTTTCAGTGTCTGACCTCAGTGGGTGCTCAGTAAATGTGTGATGAATGGATGGGATGGAATGAGGATCTGGAGAGAAGTGAGACACAAACAAAGGAGAAACTTAGATCTGGTGAAATGTACAGTTCAAGGGAGACGCAGCTGGGCAGAGAAAACACGTGGCCTGAGAACCTCTGGTATCAGGGCACGGGGAATTGCCAAGGTGGGAAAGCCATGTTGCTTGGCATCTCAGGTTAGGGCTGACAGCACCATGTTGGGATGAGGAACACAGAAGATAAAAAAAAAATAACAAGCACAGAGATAAATTTACATATAAATTTACAGTTCATCTCCAGTAATCTCTTTCTACCTTAATATTGTAGGAAAGAGAGCCTGACTCTGAAACCAGGGACGGTGGCAGGTAAGATTGCTGGGTTATGGGATGGTCACTCAGTTTGGGGTTGCTTTTATCCAGGGCTTGGGAACCTATGACACCGTCTTGTAACAGCTGCCTGGACCTCAGAATAGCCCCCAGTTGGTGCTAAAGTGGTTTTTGAAATCCAAGAATGTGTGGGAGCTGCAAAGAGTGGTAAAATATATTTGCGACTGAGCACATTTAAGAACTTCTTGTGACATTCAAGGCTGTAGGGGAGTGGGCCAGATATGCCCCAAGGGTAGGTGTAGAAGATGCTGCTTCTGGGATCTGAGCTGAAAGTGAAAAGATGAGGAAGTGAGAAGTTCAAGTTTTATTTTCGGTGAAGAAATGAGAAAGTGAAACTTCTTATTCCAGGGTTGGAAACATAAGAGAGGCAGCAAGAGTGTTAGTACTGAGAAACTTTTGTGTAGTAGTCTGGATTGGATCTTTTTATACTGTGTAGACAGAGAGTTCATTTATATCCTCCTTCTTAACTTCTCCCATTTTCTCCTTCATTTTTCTTCTTTCTCTCTTCCCTTTTTCTTCTCTTCCTGAGAAGTAGTTTCCGCTTTTGTAAAGGAATCAATGGCTCCAGATGGATGAGCCTGTGACCTGATCGATTTAAGTCTGCACCCACTTGTAGGAAAGCAGACACTCGGCTTGTGGGCAGAGGAGCCAGCGTGGAACTGTGGAAGTGGCTTAGGGCATGTCCACGTCCATTTCTCCGACGAAAACTCAAGTCTAGCCCCTGGCAATACTCGTAACTTATGTTGGCCATGTCCATGATGCATTTGGTTGTTGATGGCACATTTCTGTGTCTCTGCTGGGTTGATGGACGTACAGATAAACAGACATGATGGAAGACCACAGGAAAGGAGTCAGATGGAAAGTAATGACTTTGTGCTCTCTGAGAAAGACCTGGAGTGACTGACAGCCATCCCTCCAGGTTGAATGAGAATCACAGGACTCGAAGTTGAGAGTGGAGTTCTAGTCCAGCTGCTCATGAGTGGTCCTGTCCTGAGCACACCTCTTCTCCTTACTACACTTCATTTTCTTTTTATTTTACCTGTAAAGACATTGGACCGAATGATCCCTAAAGTCCCTTCCAGACATTGTGCTTTGTGTTTCTCTGATTCTTGACTGCATCTCTGGACTTGTGAAGCAAGAATGAGAACAGGCAACATTGGAACCCTCGAAGCCACTCATGTTTCACCCTGGGAGCCTGATGCTGCAGAGGATGCCTGGACAGCGCAAAGGTCCTGGGCGTTCTGGACCACAAAGAAGGGCTCTGTTGACTGTGGACCCAGGCCGAGGTCAAAGGCAGTATAGATTTTTTATAAGGAGGAAAATTTTGTCTGATAGGCATGCACCAAGCTCAGTGTTGCTGAGTGAACCTAACTGTGTGATGAGGCCCTGTGGCCACTTGAAAACCACATGAGTCAAATGTGAGTCACACATCAAAATCTTTTCTGATTCTTTTTTTTTTTTTTTTTTGAGATAGGGTCTTGCTCTGTCACCCTGAGTAGAGAGTGCAGTGGTGTCATCATAGCTCACAGCAACCTCAAACTCCCAGGCTCAAGCGATCCTACTGTCTCAGCCTCCTGAGTAGATGGGACTACAGGTGTGTGCCACCATGCCAGATAATTTTTTCTATTTTTAGTAGAAACGAGGTCTCACTCTTGCTCAGGCTGGTCTCAAACTCCTGAGCTCAAGTGATCCTCCTGCTTCAGCCTCTCAGAGTGCTAGGATTACAGGTGTGAGCCACTGTGCCTGGCCTGTTTCCTGATTCTTAAGCTGGAAGTCTTTTTTGCCATGCTTGGAAGACTGGTCCTTCCTCCTCTAAATGCCTTGTAGTACAATCCACTGCTTTTGCCCATTATATCTGTGTCCAGAGGATGCCTGTTCCGTACTGTGCCCCCACTCAACTTCTCCTTCCTGCTTCAGTATACCCCACCTCTCTTTTTCTCAAATCCTCATCCTCCCAAATTCTACAGAAATGCATCTGAAAAGAATGCTGCTCGTTTGATTCACTCTGGTTATCATTTGACTTGCTGTCTGATTTCATAATGTTCTGGGTTTGTGAGCCAGTGCTGTTTTATGACTGCATTTTGTTTGAGTTTTATATGGAGTGTGTGCACGCACACACACACACAGACATCAAGCAATTCACGTTATGCTTGTTTTAAGTACCGATGTAAACCCACAACTGAAAACTAACAGTTGCCTTAAACCTGCACCATGCCTACTGATCCAGTATCACAGTGTCCTGAAAGGGGCCCTGCTTCTGCCTTCCTCTTCTGGGACAGCCCTTGTCCTGTCCTCCAGTGTCCAGAGCCCAGAATCCATTCCTTACCACTGACATCTTGGCACAAGAGGAGAAAACTCTTACCTGAACACAAAATTCAACATACTCAGCTCCAACATTTGTCCAAGGACTGAAAAGAGCAAATGGGAACAGAATCACAAATGGGGTCTGTACAACTCTCTACGGTTGCCAAGCACATTCACACAGGCACTATCCCTCCCCTAAGAGGACACACAAGCTATCACTATTGTGCAAGAGAGGAAACAGAGGCCCAGAGAGTTGACTTATTTTTCCGTGATTTCCTAATTATTACACGGTGAATGTGGGCTTTAAGCCCATACTTGCCTCCTACAGAGTCCAGGGAATTTCCACGTGTGGAAATGATATCCATGGTAGAGAAATGTAGGCTTTAGGAGACACTAATAAATATTTTTACTGGATTTTTTTTTAAAAAGTTCTGCCAATTTTATTCTATTCCTTTCAAGGTAAAACAAAATTTTTTTCAAACATCTGAAAATATATGTGTTCTTTTTTGTATACTTAAGATAAAGATTCAGCTGAATCACCAGATCTGACTGGTAATTTACGTGAATTTTTTTATAGGCAACTCTTTTTAAGATCAGTTGTAGATTCACAGCAAAAATGAGCCAAAGGTGTCGAAATTTCCCATGTTATTTACTGCCTGCACACAGGCCTCATCTCCTCCTTCATCATCAACATCCCCCACCAGAAAGGAACATCCCAAAGTCCATAGTTGACATCAGGGTTCACTCTTGGATTTACTGGATTTATTAGATTGAATATTAGTATCCCTTAGAGATTCGTGATCATTAAGAAGTTTACGGTGATTGATAACTTTAGACCACAAAATAGCATAAACATTCCTTTATTTATTTATATATTTGACAAATATCGTTAAACCCATGTTGAGTTCAGAAGTCTCATGCCAGTTGTCACTGTAACACACATGCTTATGCACATCTGTGTGTGCAGCCACACAAGTGCCACTGGTCTCTCTCCAGCCCCAATCCCCTGTGTCATGGCCAAAGCCCCTGAGCACTGGTCTTCATAAAACCTCTCTAAGTCACTGCCCAAGAAGTACTCTGCCAAAGGCTAACATGAAGTGGCTTAAAGGGTTTTCGAGACACCTGAGTGCAGTCAATTCAAAAGAGACTCTTGACAGTAGGGGGTGCCACATCTTCCTAAGGACCCCTTGGCACCCCACCCTTCTCCCTGGAAGCACCTCTCTTAGCTTTCATTATCTACAAACAAGGGTCATGTATTTCCCCCCTCAACCTGTTTCATAAATTCAAAGCAGTTCCATGAACTGCAACACGAGGTGGTGGATTAAAACTGCAATCTGGACTGTGAAGCTGCTGGTCAGTACGCAGCCTTGGGAAGAAGGGAGAAAGGAGAGCAGGCAGCCGGGGTGGGGCAGGAAGCTGGCAGAGGAGGTGCAGGGTGGATGGAGGAAGGTGGGGGTGGGGAGGACAGTGCTGTCCAGTCCTGCTTTGTGCCACAAGAAAGGTAGAAGACAAGGCCATTGTGTTTGTTCAATGGCTCTCCTTTGGTTTTGCTCTTTTCCCCCGTGTCTGGCAGCACGTGGGCAGGGCTCGCTTCATTGTCTGGGTCCTCTCTTCTCTCCGTGTTGTCAACGGCACCCATCTACAAAGAGACACACAAGGAATAGTTTGTTGTTAAACAAAAAAAATGGAAAAAATCTTTTGTTTCCTGTCTGATTCTCCGCAGCTAGGAAACAGCCCTCACAAAGAAGGGTGTTTAAAGAAATGCCACATAATTCAGAGATAGGTCAGTCCATTTATTTCTGAACCCCTCCACTTTCTGATCTAGGTTTCTTCCCAGTGCATCTTGCTCACCACCAAACACAGCCACCTAAAACCTGCGTTCTAAAAAAGCCGTAGACAGACCTGATAAGAGGGGCCGCTGCTCAGCGTCACCATAATTCATCGACTGATTATAATGGGTGGAAACTCGGTTATTTACATCAGACTTTTTTGAGTATTTATTGATGCTGCTAATTCTTGGCAGCCACAAAGGAGAGTTGGCAGGTTCGATAATCCAAAGAGAGATGCTATGAAGCTCTATTCTCAGAATAGCACCAAAGAAGCAAATGATTTGTGATATCTAAAAACGGATGTGAATATTCAACTATTTTAGAGTCGAGGTTGAGGTTATTTCACAAACAAATGATCACAGGAAAAAAGTTCAAAGAGAGAGAATGCGAATATAAGGAAATCAGGAAAAGTGTTGCTAAACAATGTCTACGCCTTGTCCATGCAACCCTGAGAAAGCATAAAGGGGTGATACCAGATGGTGAATTTAGGTCAATTAAAGCAGAGGAAATTCCATAGTTTGGAAGTCACATCAAACCCATTTGGTGTAATTCACTATAAGGAATTTTAAACTTAAAAAATAAATTATTAACATAGAACCTGATACATTGGTGGTAGCAACAATCCAAGGTGGCATATTAATGGTTGCAACTATCAGATGTTGGACTATAATACCTACTGGTGAAGTTTGGCATTGCATCTCATCACAGACTATATTCTTTCATGTGGTCAATATATTCACTCAGTATTTATTGAGCACCTATTGTGTGCCCAATGTTGTTCTAAACACTGGGGATACAGTGGTAAAGATGGACTGACACATTTTCTGTTCTAATGGATAGGAAATATATTGCAGTGAGAGAGACAGAAAATAATCACATAGATACATAAGACTATTTTAGATGGTGACAAATGCTTCTGAAAATAACAAAATTTGGTAATGTAATAGAAAAAAGAGCCATGGAGTCAAGTGTGGGCCTGCTTTACCTGGGGTAGTTGGGGAAGGCCTGACATTTGAGCTGAGACCACTATGAGAAAGAGTGAATCACACAGAAACCTACAGGAACATTTCAGAAAGAGGGGACATCAGGTATGAAGGCCCTGAGTCGGGAACCTGTTTTAGATTGTTTTGTGCTTCTGTAACAGAGCACTGCAGACTGGTTAATTTACAAATAACAAAAATTTATTCCTCACAGTTCTGGAGGCTGGGAAGTCCAAGATCAAGGCACTGGCATCTGGTGAAAGCTACTCTCTGCTTCCAAGATGGTACCTTCTGCTGCATTCTTGAGAGGGAAGGAATGCTGGGTAGCAGAAGGTGGAAGGGTACAACTCCTTTTATGAGGGCATTAATCTATTCATCATGGGGAGCACCCATGACCTAAACACCTCCAAAGGCCTCACTTCCCGACACTATTGCATTGGGGATCAAGTCTCCAACACATGAATTTTGGGGGACACATTCAGACCATAGCAGAAATACGCTTTCACTTCTCTTGGGTAAACATCTAGCAGAGAAGAGGCTGGATCTCATGTTGAGTATATGATTAACTTTTCAAGTAACTGCCAAACTATTTCCCAAAATGGCTGTATCGTTTTGCACTTCCACCGACAGTGTTTGGAAGTTTCAGTTGTTCCAACCTTTGGTACGATTAGTCTTTTTAATTTCAGCCATTTTAATAGGTGTGTAGTGGTTTCTCATTGTGCTTTTAATTTGCAGTTTTGTATTGACTAATGATGCTAATTAAGCATCTTTTCATGTGCTTATTTCTTCTTTCTTTGAACTCTTAAAAGTAATTACCTTTAAGAATTCATTAGCTTTTCTAGGCTCTCATAAATAAACAAGTAAGTAGCAGATAGATAGGCAGGCAGGTAGGTAGGTAGATAGGTAGGTGGATGGATAGATAGCTTGAGAGAAGAAATTTGAGTTCCTATCATGCTCCGGGCATGATTCTAAGCACGAAGAATAGAGTGCTGCATAAGACACAGTCCTTTCCTCACGGACTTTCCATTCACATGAGAGAGACAGGCAGTAAGCATTGTAGTAAAAAGTTAGGTATATGTAATTATTATGATGAGAGATTAAGCAGTACAAGGTAACAGATAGCCAAGGGATGGGGGAGAGGTGGAGCAACATTTTAAGGTGACCTCAGATTGTCACATTATTAGCTTCACTACACTGTGAGGTTCTCATGGCCCTTCACAGCCCCCTCTCTGCAATATTGAATCATGCTCAATGCATATTGATTAATTATTCTTATTCCTCTGCAGTGTCTTAGTCTGTTCAGACTGCTATAACAAAATACCATGAACCGTGCAGTTTATTGACAACAGAAATTTATTTCTTACAGTTCTGGAGGCTGGGAGGTCCATGGTGGAGGCACTGGAAGATTTGGTGTCTAGCGAGGCCCACTTCCTGGTAGACAACACCTTTTAGCCGTGGCCTCACATGGTGGAAGAGTGAGCTAGCTCTCTGGGATCTCTTTTATGAAGACACTCATCCCTCATGACCTAATCACCTCCCAATGGGCTCACATCCTAACACCATCACTTTGGGCTTAGGTGTATTCAACATATACATTTTGAAGAGCTACAAACATTCAGACCATAGCAGGAAGGCTCCTCCCATCTGTCTTGTTCACTGATGAATTTCCAGCATGTAGCTCAAGGTCAGGAATATAGAAGGCATAGTTTTAATAGACGGTAATTAGGTAAATGAATGGAGGAAGAGAGGAGTGGATGCTGCAGAGGAACAGAGAAATGTGTAGAGAGAATTCAGTGCCAGCACTGAGGCAAGAACCCAGATTTTCAGCCACACCTGAGGCCTCTTCTGCCAGCTTCCTCCTCTTAGCAGACGCCTATGCCGCAGCTCACCCAGACTTTTGTGTTCCTCCTTTTTGGTCCTGATGGGCTGCAGGTGCACTCCTGAGTATCCTTGTCTCTGCCATGGAATTACTCGGTTTCAGGTAAAATTGATGGCTCTAAACCCCTCTTCCTGTGGCCTTACCATGACATTTACCACATCTTGCATCATTCGTAATGTGGGGATTATACTTCTTGAGGCCCACAGGAAGCCTGGGTTATCAACTCTGTGACCCTCTCAACCCAATCTCAGTATCAGGTACACAAGAGCTCAGTAAATATTTATTGTATTAAATTGAATCCTAAGTCCCTCTGAATGATTTAAGATGTCAATGAAATACCCTTCAACACTCCAAAAGGCAGAATGAGAGGAAATAGGCTGTGTTCCTGAGACATGAGTGATTAAAGTTAGACTTAAGAAAAGTTTCTGGTTTTGGTCAACTAAGTTGTTAAAACAAATCCACTCATATATATAATTTTATGCTGACAATTTTTGAAAACAGGAGACATTTTCAGTCTGAAATGATTTTGAATTGGTCCAAAGAAGAGACAGAGGCACGGAGGAGATAATCTTTAAAAGTTGTTTGAAATGCTTTAAATTGTGTCACTTGGTCTTATCTGTGGGTGGCATCCTCAGTGAGCTCAAGTTCCAACCCCGTGAGAGCTACCCGGGTCACTAGAGTACCCTGAGGGTCCCTGAAACTGCAGATCCTGCCTCCTGGTCCCAAAGTTTACAGCCGCTGCCTACCTCAGGAATGGCAGTCCTTGCAGGGCAGGGAAGAGACAGCCAGACAATAGGCTGATGTGCAAACCAAGCTCCCTTGGGGTCTCAAGCAAAGCCACCAGCCAAGGCATGTTGTTTCCATCACAACCTGTGCTGTGCAGTGTGGAGGAGGTTTATGGCGGCCCTGTCCCGGGGCTGTAAAGTTTATTCCTGCCCATTAACCAGTCCATTGTCCCCTGCCCCAGGATCTCCTTCATCTTCTTTAGGTAGACTTGTCAGGATCCTGTTTTAAACACAAACCGACTGAGGTGGGATGGAGCTAGGGGGCAGGGCTGCTTGCATATCAACACCTTAATAAAGGCACTAATGTAGCACCCACTGCATGCTGGCCTGTCTTACTTATTCTACATTGTTCTATGGGAATCTATTAATAAATAATCTCAGCTCCCTGATCAGTGCACCCACTCTGAGGCAGCAATGAACTAACAATAGGTAGGATAATTATGGATGAAAAGTAGGATCTTTGCATTGGATGGTGATTTGGGGGAAAGAAGGAATTATACTTGTGTTCATGTTTTCACTCCCAGGAGGAGCTGTGTTTCCTGTCCAGGTCAGATTCCCTGAGTCTAAGGGAAGCTATTTTAATGCAACTGGGCAACACGAGGGAGAGGGAAAAAAATATGATGCCATATTCTCATCCATAAGATGGGAATAAAATACCAACCTTCTTTACGGATGTTTTGAGGATTAAATGATAAAATCCACATAAAGAGCTCAATACAGAGACTGGTACCTGGAAACTGATCGATAAATGTTGCATAGAATTATTATCCTCTATAACTGTTAGGTCGAACTTTCTGGGAAGTCCACTGGCCATGGAGGGAGGGAGAGGGAGATGAAAGAGTAGAAGTCAAAATAAGACAAGTGAGAACACATTTCTTGCTGAGAGGCAGTGTAAAGTAGCAGAGAAGGTGCCAGCGCTGAGTGCTAGACAAGCCTGGTATGTTATGGGAACAGAAAGTGTGTTAAGAGTCCTCCACAGAGGGGACACTCAACACATATTGGTTCTTTTTCCTCACTTCCATCTTTCACCTCATGGATTTGTTCTCAAGAGGAAATTCTTTCTGTCCAAAACTACTTTGCAATTCATTCATAGCTAGGCTCAAATCCGCCATTAAAGATTCTCTTTATGTTTGGACAACCTTCCTTTCCAATCCCAGTGGTGGTGTTTATTAAGCATGTGGTCTTGGATATGTAACTTAACCACACAAAGGCTTAAATTCCTCATCTACACAAGGAGATATTAACACCTAGGCCAAAGGGGTATTAGGATGATCACGCAAGATAACACATGGAGAGTGCTTAGCATACAGTATCAATAAATGGGATCATTGGTAGATTCCCCTAAGCACAGATGAGTTGCAGGAGTGACTGCCAAAACAATTACATTGGCTAGCATTTATGTAATTTTTCCTAACAAGGAAGAAACATAAATCGTTTTATCCAAAATGTTGACGAGTGATCTGTAAAGGAAAGAAGATGTGTACATCCCAGAGAAGGAGGGCATTCAGGTTCTCTGGGCCTCTGAGAAGGCCTATCTCCATTTCTGAAAAATCTCTTTCATCACCTGTTTTGATGAAATGACAAACATTCCTACCAAACCGACTTTACAGTACTGCGGCTTCTCTCTGCCTTGCTTGTTGCTTCATATTGAGCTCTCTGGGGAAATATCACGCCCCACTGTTACGTACAAGGTCCTCACTCTGGGTCGTTGGAGTCCTTCCCTCAACAATACCAACCACACACCACACACAGGAGTAGCTCCCAGCAGGGTTTACTTCTCCTGAGATGTGTTAACCTTAGGTCTTGTTGGACTGGTATTTACCACAACGTCTCTGTTTCGTAGATTAAAAAATCTGAAGCTTGTGGGTTAGAAATGAGTAGGTCAAAGCTCTAATGAGGAAGCAACAAAGAAAGACAGTGAATTTTGGGCTATTTTCAAACTGCAGTGGATTTGGGTTTTTTTTTTTTTTGAGTTATGAAAGTAGTTTGTGTTTATTGTTCTAAGACAAACAATACAGTTCGATATAGGAGTATTGGAATGCATGTGCCAGCCACCAGCACCCACAGAGCCTGCCTTCCTTAGAAGAATAATGATAATTGCAAAATTACTCTTTATTGTGCTCTACCTGAAGATAAGGTTTCAACATCTTAATCTCTTAGAGTTAAAATCTGCATGATGTTCTAGCCCTCATCAACCCGTACCGAGAAGGCGTGTTGAAACCTGGGCAGAAGGCATGCGATTCTGTCTGAGCAACAGCGATTGAACCCAATTTGCTCTCACAGAACCCCAAATGCTGTCCTGGAGTCTGCTTGGCTCCAGTCTCTCCATGTAGGCCTCAGAATGTTCCATTTGTTCTGCTTGTGCGATCTGTCTTTGCTTTTGCCCATGCCCAGTTGGATATCTGTCTGAACAAACTGGACTTACTGACCTGGATTTCACACCGTCCCTGCTCTCTTGTGAATGGCCCGACGTGCTGAAGTATGAACTTGGCTTCCTTCCCTGGATCCATGACACCCAGGTGCCCTCTCTGCTCTAGTAAGTGCTCCCTTGAGTCTGACCTCGCCAGTATTCCAGAGCCCTTCTCTTCCGGCCTGGCTCTGGTCCCTGGCCATTCCCGAGACAAGCCCTGCTCTGCTGCTGCTGCCGCCAGCCTGTGTCAGGTCCCCTGGCCTTCTGTCTGAGCCGCTGAGAGTATTTGCTATCACACTGATGCCCTCACATTTCCCATACGAAGTAACCACAAAAGCGGGGGGAAGTATCAGAGTATTACCCCCACTTCACGGACAGTTAGACCCCATTCCAAAATGTTGAGGTGGCTAGGTCAATCCAGGTATGACCAGCTTGAACACGGCACCCACTTCCCCTGACGCTCACGTCTGTCAACATCCCCGTGCTTTGGGAGGACCCTGTTGCTATGGCATGGAAGGTGAGAGGCAAAGCAGGAAATACCACCTGGCAATGTCCTGCCCACCCGCAGCCCTCTGAAATGACCTGGAATAAAAGAGGCGATTATTTTCCTGGGTAAACAAGGCCAACATGGGAAGGGCTACATTAATTTCCTGGTACTGCCATAACAAAGTACCAAAAGCTGGATGGTTTAAACAACAGAAATTTGTTATCTCACAGTTGTGGAGGCTGAAAGTCCCAAATCACTGTGTCCATAGGGCCATGATCCCTTGGAAAACCCCTGGGAGAATTCTTCCTCTCCTTTTCCTATCTCCTGCTGTTGCCTTCAATGTTTGGCATCCCTTGGCTTGTAGTGGCATCATTCCAATCCCCCACCTTCGCGTGACATTCTCCCTGTGTCTCTGTCTTCATCTGGCCATCCTATAGGGGACAGGTCATATTGAGCTATTCCAATATGGCCTCCCACTTAACTGATTACACCTGTAACATCCCTATTTCCAAATAAGGTCATGTTTTCAGTTACTGGGGCTGAGGACTTCAATGTGTCTTTTTTGTGGTGACACAAAAAACTTATAAAAATGTTAAAATTGATTGAATTCTCTTTTAGGAGGAGGAGGAGAAGTGGTCCAAAGACATGGGGACCACAGTGCATGGAAAAGTATACTCTCTTTAAATAGGGTTATGAGGTTTGCATTAAGAAACAGGTGACCTATCTTCTAGGCCCCTCCTCACAAGGCAGGAGAGTTTCACAGACACCAGCTGCTTCCCTAGAACCTTGTAGGAAGACCCCAAGGACAGCAAGGTCTCCCCAGCACATATTATAAGGTGAGATGCACAGGCATTTCATTTTTCCCTTTGCTTCTGGGAAGAGCCCTGCATTCAAAACTTTTCTTGACACTTAACTCAGTCTCGTCCTCAAAATTTCCAGAATCTAGAGGCCAAGATTCCCAAGTTCAGTTCTTGGGTTTTCCACTAGCTCAAAATATAACTTTTAGCATGTCAAAGGCTCAAAGCACCTGAGAATTGAAAAGGACTTTAATGTAACGTCATCTTTCTTTTTCTTTCTCAGTGCAGAAATACTTATATTGCATTCCTTACCGTGGTCTTTTAGCTACTGTTTGACCATTTCAAAGACACAGAGATTGCTGCAGATGCAGAGGACCCCATTTCCTTGTTGGTTTATAAGTTTTAATTGTTAGAAGGTTCTTCCTTACGTTGAGCCAAACTCTAACCCCTGATCTCAGCCATCCTTTGATCAATTCTAGTTCCAGCTTCCAATGCATGTTTCCCAGACAGGGTTCCATTCAGCTCTAGGGTTTCTGGGGACCCTCTCACCTCTGTCTGAGAGGAGGAGAAGAGAGCTTGACCTGTCTCCTGGAACATTCTTCTTCAAGGTGAGTATCTTTCTCTTTCTTCTTGTTCCATTTCTTTATACTTTCATGTCAGATTCTTGTTTGCTAGGAGTTTCTATCAAAAAGAAAAAATACTATAGAAGAACCATTCTTCTACTTCAGTAATGGTTCTTCAAGTGTTTGGAAGTAGTCATTTCCCGTCCCCAATTCTTCATTCTCTTCTTCAGAATAAATTTCACTGGCTCCTTCAGCTGAGAATATAGTTTGAATTCCAGATTTTCCAGATACTCCAATCTGAATAAGGAACATACTCATCTGAACCATTTGTCCTCAATAATATTAATAAATGTGATAAGACTTGAATATAAAGGTGTTGTAGAAATTATATAATTAATTCTCTAATATGCTTGTGGTCCTGAGATGGAAAACACGACTGCAGAGGTCAATTCTTGTCTAAAAAGTTTTACGATATTGAATTTCAATACTCTCAGAAGTGAGGATATGGAGAAGAATTTCCTGATTATGAAGATTTTCCTTAATCCGATCTTTATAATTCATCATACCCTCACAGAGTTGCTGGAGGGTGACCCTTTCCATTGACCCCTAATGTGCATCTTTGCTCTTGTTGGGCTACCCCAGAAACATGGCATGTCTCCTTAAATCCATGAGTGTAACACATTCCGTCCCTTATCTAGTCCTGCCTGTATCTAGCAGGTTGCAGGTGTTGAGGGCAGGGACTCTGGTACCACATGCACAATGTGTGCCTCTTCCTGGATGCTCTGTAATGTGCGTTGAATGACTGAATGACGTACATTTCTATGCGTTTTATTTGTGTTATTCTTGGCTTCTTGTCTACCTGCCATCTCCCCATCCAATCCAAACGGGATCATAAGCAACTCAAGGTGAGGTCTGTTGTTCTGCAAGCGGCTGAAATAGCAGAACCCTTAGGGAATGCAGAGTAATAGAATAAATACTGTTGATTAATGATCAGAGAGTGAGTGGATCAATCAGTGCCATGTAAGTCTGGGATCTATACCCATGCGCCGCATGTACTTATTTATTTATTCATTTTTATTTTAAAGGGGGCTTTTGACTCACCTTGGTACCTTGATCCATCTTCCTGGAGCATAATCCCGCAGCCAATGCTCAGGTCATGGAAATATTTCATGCAGATGTGACAGCACACACATCTTTTATGAGCTCTGGTGACTTGGGTTGTACCTTGAATTGAGAAAGTGAAGGTTTGTTTAATGATTTTTAATTAATTTTAATTACTTACATTTTGAATGGTGGCTTAGCATTCTGAATCCCAGCCCCTCAGATCACTCTGGGATGGCTGCCAATTTCTTCATTATACAGTCGCTCCCCGAACACTATTTGATAATGAAAGGCTTTAAAGAAAACCCCCCAAATATTCAATATGTAATGGGAAGCCCTTGGGAGAAAGGAGTGGATTACAGTGTGGGGTATGGATAATATAGTTCTTTGTACCTGAATTTATGAAAAGATATCTTCAGCTAGGGAACATCCTACTATTGGCAATGAGGCAGAATTCTTCCTTTTTTTAGCCTTATCATTATTCATTAGTGTCCTAACCCTAATGCAATCTTAATCAATGCCTAGAATGACAAGATGATGGGAGCAGTGATCCCAAAGGGACTAGACGGCATTTCCCCTAAAGGTTGAAATGTCATTTAAATTTTAAAGATGTGTTGGAGATAACTCAGAGGAGAGAGAGAAGTAGGAGACATTCACTCTATAACAGAGGATATAGATGAGACGCTTTTTGGTTTTATACGGTAAGACACATACGAACATCAGCTTCCAAGCAAGGCTGGAAACTCCCTAGGGGCAGAGGCCATAGCATTTTGGAAAACACACGAACTTTGGCAGGATACCAGCGAGGTTTCACACATGAGACTTTCCAGCTGTGGGATCAGGGCAAATCATTTGGCTCCCAGAATACAGTTTTCTCACCTCTACAACCATTGCTGTTTCACTGACCAGAGCGAAAATTCAATATGATGTTTGGCACACATTAAACGCCCCCCTCCAATATTAATCTCCTTCCTCCATGATCTTATTTTAAAACAGATGGATGTTCTTGCTTTTCTGAGACCATGTAGGGCAGCTCTAGCAAGAGGCAGGAAAGAATAAAGTGATCTCTGGGATTATTTATAGTGCTGGAATATTATAAGGCTATGATAATTTAGCAGGCGTGATTTCTGCCTCCACTCCGACATTGTCCCCAGAGAAAAGCAGTAGTAGAAGAGTTATATGTGTTGGAAGCAATCCCATAGGTGGTAACCTACAGCCCTGGTTTCCCGAGAATCCTGAGACTATGAATAAATTGTGTTTGGAGTGCTTGTGTTAGTGATGTAGCCCGAGCAAGCTTCTCAGTCTTAGACATCATAGGCTTGTGCAGGGTGAGGCAGTCACAGAACTGTATGCAGCTTCTGGCTGCTACTGAGATACTCAGCTTATTATCATCTCTGAAACGGGAGAGGGGAACAGACTACAGCATTTTTGTGGAAGATACGGCTCACAGAGTAGCGTACGTCTGAGATACAGCCACTCATGTTTATTCAAGGGTTTTAGAAACACAACTTTTTCAGATAACAGCTGAATCTTAACCCACATTCAGATTCTTATCAAAGATATTTACCTATCATATATAAAATATTTTTATTTTTCTCTCTTTTTCAGCTCACTTCTTTCTTAACTGGCTGCGTTTTCATTTTCCATATTTTTCCATTGGTTAAGAACTGGGTTTTGGAATTTGGAATCTCTGTCAGGAGTTTTGAAGTGGAAATTAGTTAAGGTGATTTGAAATTGATAGCAAGGGAAAGAAATTTTAAGAGTCACATGAGTTCATCAAAGTCAAGGATGTTTGATCTCAGCAGATATCCTTTTCCGGAACCAACTCTTTTTCAGCAGACTGAAGTGGGCATGATGGATGTCGTCATCCAGGGATGTCGGAAGTGAAGGTGAAACGGGCAGAGGGAAGTCACATGGGAAGTTGCCAATCTCTCTTCTGTCCACAGTGTGTGCATAATTCATACCACAGAGATCATATACAATCTCTTATTCATGAATCTTGAAAGATACTAGTTATTATTGTTGGTCAAGTGATAGGAGATGACACCCTCTACAATCTCCCCTCCTTTCCTCAGAATCAAGGACACGGTAAGAGGCACTTACATGCTCAGACCCTTAGAAAGAAAGTCATCAGTTCCTTCAAAGCCCTTAACTTGGAGCCCTTGCTAAGCTGTTGCATATCCATTCTCGAAAGGACTCTTTGTACCAAAAGACTCTACTGTCGGCGATGTTAATGCAAGTGTCACTCCTGGAGTATGGAGAGCTGAGGGCCGAAGCTGTGAAGGGGGGACAGAAAACACACTGGCTAGAAGGAGGGAAGGGGAAAATGGAAGGAGTAAAGTCTATTTATTTTCTCCCTCATGGCAGCTGAAATTAAGTAAAAAATGAGCCCAGGGCCCTACCTTAGCTAGGTTTCAACTCTCTTCCTCCCTCCCAGCCCCATTTCTCCCATGTCCTCATCCACATCAGAAGATGGCCCAAGTGTCTATAATTTTGAGATGGCGCATAATTGGTGTTCGACATCAGGGCTTGGAGTATTGCTTGTGCTCTTGTGTTTTCCATGCAGCCAGAATGAGTGAAGAGAGAAGAGCAGGTGGGAGAGGAGTCAGAAAAGAAGCATGGGCTTCCACCCCAGAGTGGGGTTCATTGTCGTCAACGGTTCCACATAGGTTTGTACTGTGGGACACTGAGACTCACCTGCTTTCCTTCCCCAGAAGTTTAGAAAGTCAACCAAACCCTTGTGTAGTGTGCATCAAATTCACTCCCATGTCACCCTGCTCAAAGGGCCAGCCCAGAAGTATTTTTGTGTCCAACGCTATAGAGAAAGAGCAAAAAGGTATAGTTCCTGCCTTTACAGTTTAGCAAATTTTTATGGGCATTTCATCTCTGACAGCCATTTCATGCTTCTTTTACTAAAGCTTGGGAGGCAGCCGAAGCCAGTTCTCAACACCTCTGTGAAGAGGATTGTACTTATCTGAAATTTAGAGCAAGATTTTTTATAGTCTTGGCTCCTGTTTGCTTCTCAGCGCTCGCATATGACACGTGTTGCGTTGCTTCCACACTTTGTCGGTGTCTGGAAGTCTCCACCGGATTGGCAATGTCTCTCTCTAGCCCCAGGGCCTCCTTTTTGTTTCTTCTTCAGCTGAGTTTGTTCTCTCTCTCTCTCACACTCTCTTTCATTTTCTTTTTCTTACACTTAAAAAAAATAGCAAAAGGCATTTTAAACGAGTGAAACAGTGAGATGCCAGAGCTGTGACTCCCATACATTGGTGAGTAATGATAGGATTAAAAATCATCTCGTATGTTCCATTCAGGTAGCTGTCTGGGATCCTCACCAGGGGAGAAAGCAACAGAAACTGGGAGATCACAGGGGAACACAGTGCAGAGCCATGTTCAGAGAATCCCCGTTCCACCTCTCTCTTCCCTGCCTATCCAGCTCCCCAGGGGCTGGAGGAGCTGGGATAAAAAAGCCTTTCATGAAATGAAAAGCCAAGAAAGCTACACAACTGCAAGTGTCTTGGAGACAACAGCAAATGGAGTGTGACACCCCGTTAATTAAGTGATGAAGGCAGCAGAGCTATTCCTGAGTTCAGTTGCCCGGGCACCTTCAGATGCAGAGGCGAGTCTGAGTTCAAGCCCTCTGGTCCCAACAACTTTGCCGTCGGTCCCCACTTCAGGGTTTTATCTGAGCTCTGCCTGAAGGCAGAGTGAAACGCAACACCACCAGTTCCTCTGCCTCTAAAGCTGACAGAAGTTCTTTTTTGAGGTTTTTCTCCTCTGCTGTGGAGGAGCGTGGTGTGTGGAAATAGCATTGAATTTGGAATCAGTAGTCCCAGATACTGATCCTGGCTTGACTTACTTGTAGCTATAACTTGATTTCCCTCCTCTGTCAAGTGGGTTAACAATAGTTCTTACATCACAGGGCCGTGGAAAGGATAAAGTAACACAAATATGTGTGTTTTATAAACTGAGAGGCACTATCACGACATCGTGACTATTTCTAACTGGGCTGAAAACGTTCAGAGACAGGCAGACCAGAGCTGGTGGAGGCAGGGGGAGAGGTCCACGTGGAAGAGAGTGAAGGGAAGGTAGTTTTACGTGTCAACTTTAAGTCCTGATGTTTTATTTTTTATATCGGGTTACACATGTTATCTTAAAAATAAATCCTTGTTCTTTCTCGTCTCCTCATCTTTTCTGTTTTCTTTTGTTTTCTCTAACATTAGCCCACCAGCTTACTAGAGGAAAATTAAATGACAAGGGAAGAATGCTTTCATTGTGATTTTGCACAACAGTAGGTGCTCAGGCTGAACACGGGTTAATCAGAAAGTCCACATCTAGTGGACAAGGAGAAGACTCCCTGGATGAAGACCAGGTGCTCTCCTCGTAGCTGATGCTCCATTTGTCCCAGTATGAGAGGTGGTCTGCCTCTCAGGGACTCTTGCATCCCTCTTATGAGACCTGTGGATTTACTGTGTTAGCAAATGGAACTTACAGTCTGAGTTTCTGGATTTGTCTGAACGATGTGAGTTTGATCTGTGGGAGTTCTTTGCTCATGATGGCTTTATCTGCTTCTACCCAGAATGTGATTTCACTTCTCATCTCCACATCCCCACCTTTAGGCTAATAAATCAATCCTTCTTCCTAGTTGCTCCCAACTTTATTTGGTGGCATTGACACCACTAACCTTGTCAGAGTTGTTCAGCAGGTAAATTTTGCATTCTTCTCCTCGACAGATTCTGAAAGTCTATTTATTTTTTCTCCTAAGGTACAAATGTTCTCAGGGTTTCACAGGTATCTTATAATTTACAAAACAGTCTAAGAAAAATCCATCTGAAACTGGTGTAAAAACATCTATCAGCATCTCCAGTAGTACCCGAAGGTGCAACCTCAGTCTCTTCACAAAGGTGAAGATTACACTCAAAATAGCAGCTCTGAAATTCTTCTACAATCTGGGACTCCCAGATTAGAAGGGATAGCTCAGTGCACAAATGATTCTCATGAGGATAGGAGGGGTGGTAAGATCAGAATCTTGGGGAGGAAGAGGAGGTGTGCTAATTTAAATAGGAATATCCAATGGGAGCTGGAATGTGGTTCAGACTAAACACAAGATTGACCATTGGGGTTACTTTCTAAGATATGGGACTAGAGTCCCCATTCCTTGGCTTCATCATCAGCTTTGGAATCATAGTTTTTCTATATGTATCTTATGGTTATAATTTGTTTAGCCTTGTTCAGCTTTGTTCCCAAGACTAGAGCACAAACTCATGTCCTTACTCTATTGATATGTTTCTGTATGTTTCCATGGAGACTCAATCTCTTTTCATAACTGAACTGGGTTAGAAAGTATGCTTCCCTCAAATTCATGTTCACCCAGAACTTCAGACCTTATTTGGAAATAGAGGCAGTGATGATTAGTCTTATATGTCAACTTGACTGGGTTAAGGGATGCCCAGATATATGGTCAAACATTATTTCTGGGTGTTTCTGGAAGACATTAGCATTTGAATCAGTAGACTGAGTAAAGAAGATGACCCTTACCAGTATAGGTGGGCATTGTGAAATATGCTGAGGGCCCAGATGGAACACACAGACAGAGGGAGGATAAACTTGCTCTCTCTTCTGGAGCTAGGACATCCTTCTGCTCCTGCCGTTGGCCATTGTTTCTCTGGACAACTCTGACTAATACAAGGACTTTGAAGGTACAATTTGTTAAACTAAGATAAAGTCATACTGGATTGGGGTGGGCCCTACTCCAATGACTGATGTCTTTATAAGAAGAGAAAACAGAGACACAGGGAGAACACAATTTGATGACAGAGGCAGAGATTAGAGTGATATAGCTGTAAGTGAAGGGACACCAAGGACTGTTAGCAACCACCAGAAGCTAGGAGAGAAACATGGAACATGTTCTCCCTCAGAGCCCCCAGAAGGAGCCAACCTTACTGAGATCTTGATTTTAGACTTTGAACCTCCAGACCATGAAAGAATCAATTTCTGTTGTTTTCAGCGACCCAGTTTGTGGTACTTTGTTATGGCATCCCTAGGAAACTAAGATAGATTCCTACTCAATAGCCTGTCCTTCCTCTGATCAATTGCCCTCTTCTCTCTGCTGCCACCAGGACAGGGGTGCTGGCTTCCAGCCCCACCCTGGAACTGGGACCTGGCATCTACCTCTGGCAAGGTGACCAAGACCCTCCCTATCCATACCCTCTCCATCTGCCTTCCCTGCTGACGAGTAACTATCTGCCTGGATCACACAATTGTGTCTGCCCTGAATAATTCACTGTTACGTTCCGTGATAGACAGTCATGACCTTGCTCCCTTCACTGGCGCCGTCTGAAGGTCTGGACTCCCACCTGCTGCCTTCTGATGTTACGCTCTCTGTCTTCACAATGCCAACTCTATCCACTCCTTGTGGCAGGGGGTAGTCTGTCCTAAGTGTGATTTCAGTCTACTTTACTCCGTTAGATATTTTGTGCCTAACTGTGTAACAAGGTGAGACAGGAAAGTCAGGGTTTGAGTTCTCTGAAGTCTTGTTGTTCACTCAGAAAGTATTGTTAGACTCATGCTTCCTCCACCGTTCTGTTTTATTTATTGTTCAGCAAGTAGAGTCCCTCTATCTGCTTGGCACTTGGCACCATTTAGGTTCTTAAATGTGTTGGCAAAAGAGTCTGTCTTCCTATGGGGAGCTTCTTTTGTTCTTTCATCCTTCGATTTCCTTCTTTCTTCCCTTTTCTTTCTTCTGTAAGTGAAAACAAAGGAATTTTAAATGAGTCAATTCATTGCTTCCAAAAATGGTCTTAACTATATCTTGGTGAGTAATTAGTAGCATCAGAACCCTGCCTGAGCACATTTTATTTTATGCCTCCCACCCCAAACAGCCTAAAAGTTATAATCTCCAAAATCAGAATAAGAAGATACTTTGGCTGTTTTTATGCACATAATATTATGTATATGTGTGTATATATAAATATGTTTATGTGTGTGTATGTGTGTATATTATATATCATATATATATATATGGAGACAGAGAGAGAGATTGGCTAATGAATCACAGTTGGAGGAATATGCAGCGTGGATACAAGAAGCAGCTACAAGAAGTATAAGGAGCCAGAGAGGTGAGTACCATACACATCTGCAAAGGATAGATGCAGGAAACAAAGAAACCCCCTCTCTAGTGTCTTTTTAGGGAAGAAGGAAAATACCTTCAGAGATGTGAGACTGTGGAGAATGTGGCTAAGTGTTTATGAAGTGTTCATCTTATATTTAGTGGTTTGCCAAATCATAAAATTTGAGGACCTCTTACCTTAAAGATGAGAAAAGGGAACCCAGAGAGGTTATTGACTCCCTAAGACACAAGCCATAAAGCGTGGCCACCCACATCTAGAAACACACCTTCAATGTGAAATCCAAGTCCAGGAATCCTTGGACAGAAAGGATCTTTCCTGAGGTTGCTTCTCCATCATCATCAATAAGTGGGTTTTTAGAATTTTTGATCATTGAGGTCATTCAGTAACTGGCTCTCAGTTTCCCTAATTATGTGCTGCATTTGCAAAGTCTGCCCCAGAACAGTCTGCTGCTTCCAGTCCCACTGTCCAGCGTGCTATGGGATGGATGCCTCCCATCCTCCTTGTCTTTCTTTGTCCTCTTGGATAACGTTTATTTATACACTATATATGATAAAGGGAGATTTCACTTAGGATTGCCAGGATCCATGCTAAAATCTTTTCATCATTTAGCTGATAACTATCAGAGAACTTCTCCAATCCCTTCCATCATTTGCTGGTTATCATTTGTGCATAGATTCAGATGTACTTCTGCTTGGGACAGCCAGCCCCCTGACTCTTTGTCTGAAGTCTGCTCTCGTGCTCCAGAACTTGCTTTTCTTGTGTGTGCAGAGAGCTGGAAGTGCTTGGGAATTTACATCCCTCAAGAGGGCAGCCCTTAATGACTGATGAGTGTAAAGATATAAATAATCCAGTTACCCTGCTCCTGGTTTGGGCCAACCCTAGTATTGTGATTTACTTCCCAGTGTCCCCATGCAGGATTAGGCTAAAGTTATTCTCATGGAAGTTTGCTCACTACCTCATCCTTGCTTGACTTCCTTCCCTTCTTTTGTCCTACTTTCCCTCTCCCCTACTGATTTTGCATGGGAGAGCTTGCGTGATAAACCACTTGCATAAAAATCATCATCTCGGGGTCTGTTTTGGAAGACTAGAAACTAAGACACACGAACTATCTTATTTAGTGCTCTCCTAAAACCCATAAAGTAGTTTTTCACAGTAGAAAAAACACAGGCTCAGAGTGATGGAGCCAAGTTTCCTGTACAGGTTCCCTGACAGTCTTGTCCATGTTCTCAGCCCCTACATTGTGCAGGGTTTATCTCTCTGGTGCTCCTGTTTCCCTGGCTCAGGTCTTGCTAATCCACCCCCTTCCAGGTATTTAGGATCAACATCCCTGTCAAATTCTTCTCAGATTATCTTCTCAGATAATCTTAGCATGTGCATGAGGGAACTTGATCTTTTTGTCCAGGTCTTTGTAGCTCCGTTCCTGAGTCTGGACTCTGGAAATCCCACACATCATCATGCCCCATGGACAGTGATGAATGATTTAGACTCCAAATCGACAAAGATAACATGCATTATACTCAAAATCTTGAGCCCATATACATCTGGACCCTAGAATTAGATTCCTTATGCCCCTGTTACTCAATGTGTGGTCCATTGACTAGCAACATTGGCATCACCTGGAAGCTTGTTAGAAATGCAGAATCTTGGGACCCACCTCAGACCTATTGAATCAGAATCTGTATTTCAACAAGATCCCCTAGGACTGAGGTCCCCAGACTCAGGGCCACAGACTGGTACCAATCCGTGACTTGCTAGGGACTGGACTGCAGAGGTCTACACCACCCTGCAGTGGTGTAGACCCACCCCTTTCCACACCCCTTCCATGAAAAAATTGTCTTCCATAAAACTTAGAAATGCAGAGAGATAAGAACAGTCATGCACTGTTGGTGGGATTGCAAACTAGTGCAACCTCTGTGGAAAGCAATATGGAGATACCTTAAAGAGATACAAGTAGAAGTACCATTCGATCCAGCAATCCCATTACTGGGCATCTACCCAAAAGAGCAAATGAT